>JAABUG020113083.1:0-31330 GCA_011319215.2 Scortechinia acanthostroma
TCATTGCACACCATTTACTAAGAAAAAAACTCTTGTATCAAACCTGAGCTCTGTGCATTTGTCATTGCATCCTTGTTCTTTTCTATTACGAATTCTTTTTCAGTGATCTACCATGTCAAACGATCGATCTACATCTCCAATCTCCGTACCATCCTCATCTGCCCACCCACGGCGGCCGTCCCTGTCGTCGGGTTTCTTCACCGATTATCTCTCCAGGTCCAGCAATCAAGGGGCTCCGCCTGGCGGGCCCCCAAGTCACATGGCTAGCACTGTAACCAATGTCCAGCCAAATCAAAGACGCAGGCTGTCAATCAGTACGCTTGGGCTTTCCGGTTCGCCTACCCAAGCTTCGCCATTTGGAGTCAAAATTCCTCGGCATGGCAGCTTGCCTAGTTCCGTGGGGTCAACTCCAAACTCTGATGAGGCCGTCATGGATGATACAGACAACGGCTCTTCTAGCGTTCCTCCCAGCTCGCCGTTCGCACGACGTGTCTCGTTTGGTGCGCAGGCCATGCGAGATGTTCGTGGTGGAAGTATAGGCAATGGTAGATATCCCTCCCCTAGGTCTTCTGTGGCTAGAGGGCGCCGGAGCACGACGACCACCAGCCCTGCATCTGCCAATAGCCCCCCTGCATTAGCTGTTGCAAGTACAAATAAAAGCTTTCCTCAGAAAGATATGTCTAACAAATCGTGGCGACCCTTAGGCGAAGGTTTCAACTGGTCGGAAGCTCTCCGAACACGGGCTGAGCGTGCCCCATCCATTGGAGGCATCTCCTCAATCGCAGGGCAGAGCCCACAAGCGGCCACTCCGGAACACCAACGCTATCACCAAAGAGCTGCTTCCATTGCTTCAATGGAGCCACCTGCTCGAGAGATACCAAAACAACCAAAGCAGAACAAGCCTGATTTCTTCCAAGAGAAGATTCTCCGAGGAGATTTCATGGACTAGGCTTTGTCTTTCTTTGGACTTGCTCTCCTTCCCCTCTCCCACTGGACAAATCAATCGACACAATGCTGTCATGGTGTATGCCTTCCCATTGTTCAAAAAGAAGGATCTGTCGCCCTTCAGAACAAGGAGTATCGCAAATTCGCATCTCTCCGTCTGAACTCTCAACGAGGAGTCAACATGAAAGCATGTTGATTTTGACAGGAATTCTTCTTATCCTTCGTTTTTCCCTTTTGGCCATTCCATCTACGATTGCATCCCCCCAAACCATACATCCCAAGAAGGACCCGATCAGTTTCGGAGTCATCCAAGTATATCCTACACATCCAGGTGGTCTGATTTGGTCATTTAAGTTCACCTTGTCCCTTCCCGCCTTTTTCTTTCTGTCTTCGATTCATATGATGCCGTGTCCTACTTTCCCTTCCCAGTTTTCTGCAGGTACGAAAGGAAAGCACTATGACGGATGTCTTGTCCTTCTGCTTTTACTCTTCTATTGGCGTGAGATTCCAGTTATTCGGAGACTGCTGGCAGACCGATTGAGTATTGTTGAGATGATCTGATGCTAACTTTCTTTTTGTTAAACGAGTATTGACACCGGTTGTCGGACCGCAAGGGGCTGGGAGTATTTATTGTTGAAATTGTCTGTTTTGTCTCACCTTTTCAGCGTTTTTCAGGCTCGTTCATGCCTCATATCCTTACGTATCCTGTCATTTCACTATTCAATGAGAGAATATCGAAATTGATATTGAGAAGACTTGGGTTGATTCAAGGGGTTGATAATATGGACTCCTGATGAAGCCCTGGATCGCAAGTATTATCGCAAGTATATGTGAGGTGACGTCCCGGGTCGATGGGTTTTCCTGGCTCATCAGTAGCTTTACCATTATCGGACCTGTCTTCCGGCTGGCTGTACAAAGCTGTTGATTGTACGAAGACAATTTTCCTCAAGTAGGCAGAAATCCAAAAATTTTGCATAGACGGGCAAGATGGCCGAGTTGGTCTAAGGCGTGAGGTTAAGGTCTACCTTAATACCAAACTCTGAGAGTTTCCTCATCTTCGTAAGAGGGCGTGGGTTCGAATCCCACTCTTGTCATATTTTTGTTGTCCCGGTCGTAATTGTGCATAGAAGGCAGCTGTATACAACCTACTAAGTCATAATCATTATGAAGGTAGACATGTATATACAAAGCTTAATATATGTACCTTGTATAGTTAGCGGCAATCACCACGCAGACCACCCCTACCTTGATCATGTGTATGGAACCAAGATAGGGTCAATTATGTGCCATTATTACTACAACCAAGGGTATCCTAAAGCTAGGATTATATGAGCTGGACAGCCATCACTTTACATATAGTCTAGATACCCCAGTTGCAAAGGGAGACAGACAATAATCATATCACAAAGTGTCCAATATGACAAGGGTAGCATTCGACCACGCCTTCATACGATTATGAAGGGACTTCGAAAGCTGATGTCAAGGCGGATCCTAACGTCATCACCCATAGGGACTAACTTGGCCATCTTGCCTCGGAATGCCAACCGTCACTTCAGCCAAACTGCACTCCAAGCAAGCAGATATCAATGTACTTTCCAACCTAACTCACAATGACAGCCTCCATTCACATTTGTCGAGAAGGCACTGGCCAGGGAGGCTTGACTATTGAAAACGGAAGTATAAAGGTAAATCGAACGACAGATTCCGTTTGAGGTGCGAGAGTAGGTTTTCTCTCAACTGAGAAACAGGAAGTCTGATCAGTAAGGTATTCCGTTCGTCAACAATTGAAACTGATCATATCCCTTTGTTGAAACGCTCATGTAGGACTTGCGGATGAGTTCCCGCATGTACTCGGCCGCCTCCCTCTCATTCTTCTCTAGGACAAACCTGTCACGGAAGTTCTTGAGCGTATCAGGTTTGAAGCAGGGCAGGCCGCTGTCAAGCATCAAAGACACAATATGAGAGAGCTTGGTGCAATAAGGACGGGACGCGAGGAATGCTTTTATCACCAAGGATTCGAACCACCGGTACGGCTGCGTAGAAGTGGGGTTGTTGGAGTGCCCTCCAGGCAAGCCGAGCCCGCCATTCGAGCCACCATGCGAATGGATATGTGGATGTGAAGTACCACTCATGACAGCCACCATCTCGGATGTGAGCTTGAAAGGTGCACGCTCAAAACGTACACCACCTGGAGCAATGTCAAAGCAGAAGCCGAAGTCAATGTGTATGATATGGCCAGCATCATCGATCATAATGTTACCGTTATGCCGATCTTTGAACTGCAAAAGGTAAGAGATGACTGAATAAGCAGCCATGCTCTTCACAAAATTCGTTCGCGCTTCCTGGAAACGCATGGAATGCTCCCCACCGTACTTTGAAATAAAGTAGTCGTAAAGACCATTTACTGCTTCGCGACCAAGCATATCACGAGAGATGGAGTTGGGAAGAACGTCAATTACTCCGCAGCCAGGGGCCGTCGAAGTCACCCTGTAGGGAAATACCCAAACATCAAGCCCTGCACTGGCAAAGATACTGCGAAAAGCCGCGATCATCTGCAAAGCCAGCATGTCCTGGCGACAGTCATCACCGACCTTGAAGATAGCCGACTGCCAGACTTCGTAGGTCTCTTGGGATGAAGGAGAATGCAGAGGCGCCGGCAAGGTCTTCGCCGAGTTATTATGGCCAGAAGTACTCGGGCGCGATTGCCCCTGGGAATCGCGTTCATCCTCACGCTTCCTTGTTTTTTGAATCCGAAAAGTCGCCATGTATGGAGCCTTCGCGTGGCTCTGCAGTGGTTTACCGGATTTTCGGTCGATTCCAACGACGACGCCATCCGGATTACTCGGAAGGTACACACCAATCTCGACCTTAATTTTTCGAAGTTCCTCCTCGATCTTCGCCTTCTTTTCGGGTTTACTTTTCTTGATATATGGCCGAAGTTTCCCTGATATACCCGTGATGTCGTTGAAGAAAGAAAACTCCCTTTCATAGAAATCACGCTCCTCGTCGCTGAAGCTAGAAATGACATTGTCCATGAAACGGTCAAGAGTCGGCTTTAGCGGGTCGGGCTGTCGTTGGATGTTAGTCAATTGTCCATCCACGGGGTATCATAACTCACAATCTGAGAGTCTTCATCCTTATAAGAGTTGGCTTTCATGTTCCAAATCACTTGATGGGCAAACAACTGGGACTGTTTGGCTGTCTCGAGGATATAACGCTCTACATAGCCCAGCGCATCGTATCGCAAAGCCTGAACGAGCTGTGGGACGAAGTAGAAACGGACGTCAATGGGATGGCTTTCCAAGGTTCTCATGGCGTATTGTAAAACAAACGGATGATTGCCATATGCTGGTAAGAAATAAGTCAAAGCTTCCGTGGGATTCACTGGCGCCCAATATAACAAATACTAATAAAGTCAGCTCACTCTTTCTCATTTATGCCTTTTTTTGGTTGTCCGGTCTTTTATGATTGAATTGAGAAGGGGACAAACGGACCTTTAGCTGAAAAGAGACATCCGAGGGCAGTGCTGCACCCAACATGATCTCGAGACTGGTCGGCTCGTCCAAAGCCTTCTCAGGGAAATTGAGCAGCAACCAGCGTATATCATTCTTCATTCTCGGGGATGAGTAGCGCGACGAGAGCTGGATCGCTAGCCCTGGGCTCTCAGCCCAGGCAAGCCGCAGAAGATGAATAGCTTCCTAAGCAGGCATTAGATCCCTTGTAATATAATGCAAAGGCATGAACTGCTAGCTACTACCACAAAAAGAACAATTGATTGACGAACCTCTGCGGAATTCCTGTTTCCAGGAACCTGGAAATGCTTTCGATCTCCTTCCAAAGGAAATAGCCAGACCCTTAGACGAGCCCTCTCATGTTCTATGAGCAGCTGAAGAAGATCATACTTGGGTTGCAGCGGCTTGAAGTTGCCTCCAGTGCGAGAAGACATCGTTGAAAGACGAACTAAAGCACGGCTAACATCGTCAAGTATTTGGTCTTCGGCTTTGACCTGCAACCTATTGCCCCCAAAGGACCACCTGATGAAGTATAAAGTAAGAACTCGTCTCCGGCGTTAT
Source organism: Scortechinia acanthostroma (assembly GCA_011319215.2). NCBI lineage: Eukaryota > Fungi > Ascomycota > Sordariomycetes > Coronophorales > Scortechiniaceae > Scortechinia > Scortechinia acanthostroma. Next base: position 5,019 of record JAABUG020113083.1, read on the forward strand.
GGAAAAGGTAGACAAACCTTGGTGGATGCTTGAACCAATTGAGCGCAGCAGACAATATTTGATCGCTGAGCTTCCACAAAGCGACCTTTTCTGCTTGATAAGAATCTTGTATAACCCTTAAGCCGAAGAGAACAATGCGGAAATGCAACTCTCTAGCCAACGGATGGCCGCTTGTTTGCAGAAGCCCTACAGTCGTTCTATCAATAAGACGACCGAATAGTCGGCTGTTCTGGGCACTGTTCAATCGGACCGCATTGAAATGACTCTCGAAAAAGCGCAGGGCAATAAGATGCGGCGCGAGAGTGGCCTGAGCCTTCTGCTGCTGCTTCAACAATAGAGCTTTGTCACTAGGAAGGAGCTCAATCTTCGTATACATCGGGTCAACGTAGCTGAATAGTCGGAACTTCATCAATACTCCGGATTTTGAATGGGATGGATAGTATACTCACTCGAAAGAAAAGTCGAACAAACCCCTCCTGCGCTGAATGGTCTCCTCCCAAGCTTCTATCACTTCTGAGAGGATCCTCGGCTCAAGTTTTGGATTTTCATGTATCGCTCCAAGCCACAGGGCAACACCTACGTTCATTGACTCCTCTGAGAACAGTTGAAATGGCAAAATGACTAGGTGGCGAAGCAGTGAGGGCTGAAAGCAGTGTGAGCCACACAAAATGGCAGCAGCTCTTCGCAGCGTATCTCTGAATTCGGCAATGTCAACGCTATTTCCCGCCTTGAGCTCATTGTGCAAACGATGCAGCATATTCTTGACATGCTCGCTGGATTCCCGGAGGCTCCGTGCGATCTTTCCACAGCCTTCACCTATATATCTCCAGTCAATTGCAGAACGTGGCAGACGACGGCGGACACAAACCATTGTTCTCATTGGATCCCTGTTCCAAATATTTCGTCACGAGCAGGTCTGGGGCCCGGTACTGCTGGCGGATGGTGTATTGAGCAATGAAATCGGAGGCAACGTTGACCCTGCTAATCCCGGAGCTCTGAATACATCCTAGAAATTTGTTAGGACATTTGGGCGAGTGCAGAAACAAGAGCTTACCGAGTCGCTGATCGCTTCGGGGAATTGCGGAGCCCATGTCCAATGCGAATGAACGACCCAACGAGATGTGGCTGCCGTCAACGGTATCGTTGGAAATGGACAGGTATGTCTACCTTCTGGTCAGCCATCAACCCTAGAAGCCTCCCTAAAAGTACTCGCCTGAAGAAGGCCTTTCACATCCAGAGGTGCAATATCTATGACCGCTGCTACCCATGCTTTAGCTCGCTCAAGGAGTGTATTCAGAGTTCTCTTCCTGGCATTATAGTTGTCGGCAAGATCAACCTTAACAATCCCCATGGGCGATTCACAGGAAGCCTTCCACTCGAATTCATCAAGCTCTTCCTCAAGACACGACAGCCACATTACAGTTAGCAATTCAAGAAGAGCGAAAAGGGAATGTTTATCACAGAGGGCCGATGGGCATTCTCTAATGATCTTATCGGCGCACAGCATGGCGACGCTCTGCACTCGTTCTATACGATGACAGCACGCCATGAAGAATTGAGCCAATTCCTTCGACAAGTACGGAACAGAGAAATTCCCGTCGTTCGCAGATAGAGTCAAGGCCAGGTAGTCGGCGACAACTTTATCTGCAATGGAGCTCATGCAACTTGCCATGTCAGCTGTAGTCAAGGCTGGGTCGCGGAAATAACTGAGGACTTTGGTGCAATTTCCCGACGACGCACGGAGACTCTCAACCAACAGAGAAGCGTTGAGAAAGACCACTTTTGAATAGTTCAGATGTTTAATGCCTGATTCGCAATCAGGAAGCTCGGCCACTAGAATTCTCTTGAGCTCCACCAACCGTTGGGGGCTCATTCCACGTCTGAGGATTGTGTTAAGCTCCACGTCACTCTCGAGCATATCCATGCGACTCTCGGCAATCAGAGTCGGAGAGTGCTTTGCGAGCAAGCGTAATTCTCGAATGTGACTTTGAGCAACAGCTGACTTAGTCGAGATTCCATGGACAGCGATATTAAACCAAGCATCACGAAACAGAGCAGTTATGTCTTCGTCAAAAATCACATCTGTCTGTGGTGTTCCCGTTGCCTCTTCGTCTGATGAAACGAGGAGAGCTAGAGGTCTGAGGAGGAAACTGATGGCCTCTGGTGCTAGAATAACCTCCTTTTGCCGCTCACCCTCACTTATTGCATCGCCTTTATTCACAATACATTCCAAGAGATGAATTAAATAGACCCGAAAAAGCGGGGAATCCCTTCTCAGCGCGAGAGATATGTATGTCATTGCGCCCTTGACTGCATTTGTGATATCACTCAAATTCCGGGCGATACCGTCTTGATAAGCACGGTCATAGAATTTGAGCAGGAGTTGAAACTCTGCCTGTCCTGTGCTTAAAGAGAGGGAAGCAGTTTCTCTAATGATGAGAGCGTCCACCGCAATGTTGACTTTGCCGATTTTCTGTAAGAGCATTGACTGAGCTAGCGCACTGATTTTCTCATCATTAGAACTGGTTGCAATTATCACAATAGCACGGAGGATATTTCTGCAGGTTGCATTGTCATGGTCACCAATGGCTGAAATAGAGACCATACTACCATTACCAATTGGTGGTGGAACAGATGAAACACTGTCGGGTTGCCCAGCATTCTCATTCAAGAGCTGACCATGATAATATTTATCAGTGCCTGAGCCGGGGCTCAAGGCGTTCCCGAGCGAGTAGAGAGTCGTAATGACGGCATCTTGAGATAGAATACCGAGGACCTGAGCCAGACACTTTCCAGCAACAGAGCCAGTATATTCTCCTAGCACGCACCCTTCGATAATGAATCTCAGAAGAGAGCGGCTTCCAGAGGACGCACTAGCCAGAGACATCCTTGAAATGATAGCTATGCTTTTCAGGGTGGCCGTTGCAAGCTCAAGGCTTGCCATCTGATTTGGATCTGCCAGTGTGTCCTCCAACCAAGATAGAAAGGCCCCGCTGTTGGCGGCATTTCCACTCAATATGACACAATTCAGGTATCCAATGAGAGCAAACGCTTTCACAGAAAAGGTAAGCTGCTTTTGCCAGGGTGAGCCAAGTTGAAGATAATCAGAACCATCTTCAAGGAGTTGAATCTCGTCAGCAATTATCTCTGTTATGCGATCAATGAGGGTGATTTCAGCCTCATCGCTACTCCTGGCAATCCCAACACCATTCATGTAGTCGTCAAGAAGCTCTTCGTCAGACAAATGTTGAGCTCCCACAAGGGAAGTAGCGCATGATTTGACGAAACGCATGAACCCTTGTTGCAGAAGCATAGCGCCTAGAGGACGTCTGTTTGCAGCATATCGTCGGCTGTACCTTCTCCAGTCCCTCAACGTAGGATCAGCCATGCTCGCATTGCGCACAGTGGACGAGGCGGTCTCAATTGCAACCATGAAGCTTTCAGACAACATGGATCGCACGTGCTCGACAATCTGCAGTTTTTCACTGGCAGACCAAAGTGAGGGAAACTGTGCGGATGCTTCTAAAAACCCAACAAGAGAAACGGCGAGCGACAGTATGCGCTTGTGCTCTTGAACGGCGCCGTATTTGTCGCCAGCAGAATCGTAGCGCTGAAGAGGTGTAATGGCATCAATAGCATCCCCGCAGCTATATAGATACTCGTTGACAGCGCTGAGAGTGGTTGAGCGCAACGAAGGATGATTGGAGCCCAGTGAGAGCAGTGACGATGTCAGTTTATGAGTGAGCGTCTCCCAAGGTGAAGGTTGCATGTCATTCAGGAAAGGGGACGGCCGAAAGCATTGGCTGTGAGACTCGGGAAGGTAGCGGAACAGTTGCGACACCAATTTCGAGGCGTGTTCAAATTTGGTAACGGAAGGCGCAGCATCGCATAACGCGAGAAGGACATCCAATTCTCTAGAATCCTTCAAGAATCAGTTCTGAGTTGTTTGCGTCCAGCCACGAACAGATTCGAATCGCATACCATCGGCAACAGGGAGATCGTGGTCTTATTGTTCACGACACCATCTGGCGAGACGTTCGAATGACTCGATGGGTGCGCACATCGTTGCGAGAGACGCGTGAGGTCCGACAGGTCATCGCAGGCTGCTTCGGTAACGGATAAAGTTGCCAGTTTGTCCAAGGCACAACGCCTGATGTCTGTGAAGAAGCTGCTGTAAGATTAGTGTCGCTGATCGCAGAGCAAGTGGTCGATATTTCTTACCAGTCCATCGTGGGAGGTTGCCTCGACTTTGATGCTTACTCTCTGGCAACAGATTTCATCTAATTTGTGAATAATCAACTTGAGTGTACAGCAGGACTTTGTTGTTTCCGACGGTATTCGCAGTTAAGTGGCTTGGTACACCGTAAATGTACCTTACCGCAAGACAATAATGTAGCTCCAGGGGAACAATCGGGAGTTTGATACTGAAAGTCTAAAATAGGTACTAGACTACCTTAGGTAGATAAGGTCGGTTGACCTGTAGTCACGATACGGGGTACCTTAGCTTGGTAAAGTGTCAAACCCGCGCGGAGACACAGATACGTAATCATAAGTGTGTACCTTACAGGTGGACTAAGTAATGTTTACAGCCTGAGGTGTTTCCTCAGCAGTCAGCTCTCAAGGAACCTGAATACTACGTATGAGCATGACAGGCCCGTAAACAGCACTCCTGTATGGGTAGATAGAGAGGCTGGATGATAATCCCGATGATAGCAAAATTTGCAGGTCCTGATCTAGAGGAGGGAATGGACTTGAAGCTAAGGGATGATTTTTAGCGTCGAACTCACCTCCCTACTACTATCTAGCTAGGTAGGCAGGCTCATTCTCCGTACTCAGTCCTGTAAACCTGCCACAACTCACAACTCAGTTGTTACCTGACATTTTGGTGGGTCACTTTCACGTAACCCCAGGTAAGGGTACCAGGGTACAAAAGTACCATCCTTCTACTTAGGCAGGTACAGATCAAAATATTATCTACTGGAATATCTAGACACATCTTAGGTATTCTTCTCTGCATTGGTATTACTTACTCTAGCAAATCAAGCTATTATTGCCGCCTCCGAGCTAATCTGGGGTTTAAAACAAGCGTCTGAGTCTGGACTTGACCGCTCAGAGTTAACTGCTCACTCGTACCCGTGATCCTCACCTTCTGTCTTAACACAGAAGTTATCAGAGCATTTTCAACGAAAGTTTCTCTCTACAATTGTCTGTCATGCGAAAATGAGATAGGTTTCTACACCTGCGAGACACCGAATCTGTGAATCGCCCTGGATACGCGGTCGGTCACAAGCTGGATTGGCCTATCCTTTATCTTTCGAAGGCTCCCGAGGTGCCGGTATTTGAATCAAACTCAGGTCTGTCGAGGCATGCAAACCAATGAATGATGGCGCCTCAGAACGAACAGAGCTCTCTCAAACGCAGCAGGGTATGTATCTTCTGTTTTCCCCCCTTCTGCTTGGTTCAATGCTAAAAGCTAGTCCTTCCAGGTCAGCACAGATGGCGATTCACAAGATCTAAAGAAGCCTCGACGCTCCCAGAGAATTACATCTAAGAACCAGTCGCAAACGACCCCGGTCAATCAAACGTACCTGCCCACCCCGTTGACTGAACTAGATTCGACCGCTACGGATGTTCGGAATGAAGTCACCGCTACTCCACCGGACAGTCCTAGCCAAGCTCTGTCGAATGTCGAGCAACTTAAGGCGGGTTCGTCTCCTCCTGGTGACACTCAAGCTCTTTCACAATTCGTTTATCCACCCAGAGCATTTGCCGACGAAGTTGAGAATGAAGCTGCAGAGGGAGTTTGGGGTTATCTGATTCCTCTCGATGACAAAATCCGAGATGCCCTTGTGTTGAGAAAGCGCCATAGCTGCGATGCGCGTAAAAATTGCAACTCAAAGGCTCAGCCTAGCAAAGAATCCCAGCGCTCTCAAGACAAGAGTCCGAACAGCAAACAGAGACCTAATCAATCTCCTGGGGGTTACCTAGTCGGTCGTCATCCAGAGTGCGGTAGGTGTTTACAGGCGGCTTTTGCTCTTTCCTCAAGATTCTAACGGCATCCAGACCTGGTCATTAATATTCCCACAATATCGAATCGGCATTTCTTAATATTCAGCGAAAACAAGAACGGCGATTCCGTCGCAATTGTGGAAGATCTGTCCAGTAATGGCACCTTTGTAAATGATGCCATTATCGGGCGAAACAAGCATCGCGAACTTGAAGATGGCGATGAAATCACTATCCTGGATGAAGCGCGATTTGTTTTTAGATACCCCCGGACGAGAGATACGAACGGTTTCCGCCAACAGTATCGGTTGCTTCAGCAGCTCGGAAAAGGTCATTTTGCAACCGTCTACTTATGTGTAGAACGTGCCACTGGCACTCGATATGCCGTCAAAGTGTTTGAGAGACGTCCTGGCGATTCTCAGAAGTCCCAGACTGAGTCCTTGCAACAAGAGATTGGCCTTTTAATGGGGGTCAATCACCCGAACCTTTTGTGCTTAAAGGACACGTTCGACGAAGCTGACGGCGTCTATCTCGTTCTCGAGCTTGCACCTGAGGGCGAGCTCTTCAATCTGATTGTTAGCAAACAAAAATTCTCCGAAGAAGAAACCCGCCATATCTTCGTTCAGCTCTTTGAAGGTCTGAAATACCTGGTAAGCTCTTTTCTTATTAGGTCGCAATTACGCTCCCATACAACCATCCAATTTGTAGATGGGAGGCGTACCCCCGGCGGAAAAAGGAAAAAGGCGTCTTGAGCTGATTCAAACACAGCATGATCGTGGCATCGTCCATCGAGACATTAAACCCGAGAATATACTTGTAGCAGACAAAAAGCTGACAGTGAAGCTTGGTGACTTTGGACTCGCAAAGATCATCGGGGAAGACTCATTCACCACAACTCTGTATGTGCTGCATTCGATGTCTTCAGACCGCTTATCTTCTTTTGTCATACTGATCCTTGTTTTTTTACAGATGTGGGACACCAAGTTGTAAGTTGATCATCAGCCAGTTGGGAATTCGTCAGGTCTGATTTTTTAGATGTCGCTCCAGAGATCTTAGCGGAGTCTCGTCGCCGAAGATATACCAAGGCCGTGGATATCTGGTCATTGGGTGTCGTTCTATACATATGCCTTTGCGGATTTCCCCCTTTCTCGGATGAGCTCTACACTCGTGAAAACCCCTTCACATTGGCACAGCAGATCAAAATGGGCCGATTTGATTATCCATCACCGTATTGGGATTCTGTGGGAGACCCAGCTTTGGACCTGATAGACAGGATGCTTACAGTTGATGTTGAGAAGAGAATCACGGTGGATGAATGTCTGGAACATCCATGGCTTACCGGGAAATACATGAGCGTCTCCGATAGCACAGAAGGGCTTACGGGTGCTCTGGGAAAGCTCGACTTCGCAAAACGCAAAGTCGAGCGCGAGCGAACATTGCTCAGCAGTATCAACGATGCTCATTTCAGCGAACACAATGAAGGACCTGGTGCTCCCGTGAAGGTCTACCACAAGAATAATGCTGGCAAGCGCATGCACAACCAGCTACCCCAAACTATCCAGCAACATGAGGCCCCGCCCGATGAGAATAGCGCCCCCAAGGATTTCGTCAATCTTGGAGAGCGCGGTGACCCAGTGTTGTTTGAGGAAGATCCAACAACTCATTAAAAGTTATCCGAGGCCATCTTTATTCTTACCAAAATCGCAGCATTATCAACGGTGGACGTTGCAGAGGAATGATCACCCAGCTCAGCCGCCTGACGGTCAAGGGCTTTTTAAACCTCAAGTACGAGACTATATCAAAAGCGCCACACAGTGACCAATATTAATATGCTTATTTACCAGTCGTGTGTCCGCCTATCTGTTGATGCTATCCCCGAACAGAAGGAGGTTGGACAATGACTGCCGTACAGCATCATGAGCCCTGTCTACTATCTAACTGTTTGAAGATAGTGGGCTACAGCCGATCACCAGGCATACCGTCTCATCTTCGCCTATCACAGCAAAGCTGAGCTAAATACAGGATGCAGAGTACTCTGTAGTGATGACTATGACTTTTCAGTATTCTCACATCTCCCTCTGCTGCGCCATTCTGTATGATTGGGTCCTTGTCAATATTAATACAATAGTACTAAGTACCATCCAATCACGGATATCATCTTTTAAACACCCGAGTCCGATGAAGTGGCGTGATTATCTGGGAAGCTTGCCATAGGTTGCTTGCCAAATTCAATTAATGTGGGGGGGCGCCCCCTAGATTAGTCTAGCGCAACTAGGTTCAGTTAGTCCAGGGGCCGAAGTGCTGAACCACATGTGCTTAAATGGGTGAATAAGAATAGGAAAGGGATCCATGGGCGGTGACTGGATACTGTGCACAGAAAAAACAAGCCAACCAGCAGATACCTTCCTTTTCTTCTCCCATTTTCATTTAATAATCTCCCCCAAGGCCTACCTTGTACTCGTCAGTTCGTTTGTCTGTTCGTGTGTTCTTGAGGCCTCCCAAAATTCGTCCATTTTTCGATTAGGAGGGTGCCTCTAGGCGAGACACTCAGCCTTCCTTTATTCGCAGCGACAGTTACTCGGTTGATTAATAATTAGACACTGTGCCGCAGCGATGGGGCTTATCGCAGTTCTTCTCGACGGCATCTGCAAGCATTGCTCGACGCAGTCAACCTGGGTACTTGTCGGGGTCGGACTACTGTCCATCCTCGCTGTTGCTGTCATTATCAATGTCCTGCAGCAGCTTCTGTTCAAGAATCCTCACGAGCCACCCGTGGTCTTCCACTGGTTCCCCTTTGTCGGTAGCACCATCAGTTATGGCATTGATCCGTACAAGTTCTTTTTCGACTGCCGCGCAAAGGTTTGCACTGTCACAGCCAAAATTATGTGTCTAGCTAACTTTCTTTGCCTGGCAGTATGGCGATATCTTCACATTCGTCCTCCTTGGCAAAAAGACAACGGTGTATCTTGGTACGAAGGGCAATGACTTCATTCTAAACGGCAAGCTGCGAGACGTTTGTGCTGAGGAGGTCTATTCACCTCTAACTACGCCTGTTTTCGGCCGACATGTCGTGTATGACTGCCCTAATGCCAAGCTCATGGAGCAGAAGAAGGTAAGCTACTTTAGCAAAAGCCGTTGAATCAGCGACTAATAATCCTAGTTCGTCAAATATGGTCTCACGTCTGATGCGCTCCGATCATATGTTCCCCTAATCGCAGACGAAGTAGAGAGCTTTGTCAAAAATTCTCCGGCCTTCCAGGGACACAAGGGCGTCTTTGATGTATGCAAAACAATCGCTGAAATCACCATTTACACCGCTTCGCGCTCGCTTCAAGGGAAAGAAGTTCGAAGCAAATTTGATTCCACATTCGCCGAGTTGTACCATAACCTTGACATGGGCTTCGCTCCTATCAACTTCATGTTACCCTGGGCCCCTTTGCCACACAACCGCAAAAGGGATGCTGCGCAGCGCAAATTGACCGAAACTTATATGGAAATCATCAAAGCGCGCCGTCAGACTGGCAGCAAGAAGGATTCTGAAGACATGGTCTGGAACCTTATGTCCTGCGTTTACAAGAATGGCACACCGGTTCCCGACGAGGAAATCGCTCATATGATGATTGCCTTGTTGATGGCGGGTCAGCATTCTTCCTCTTCTACTGCTTCCTGGATTGTTCTGCGCCTTGCGACGCGGCCTGATATAATGGAAGAACTATATCAGGAACAAATTCGTGTTCTCGGATCCGATTTGCCTCCACTCACGTATGATAATTTGCAGAAGCTTGATTTGCACGCCAAGGTCATCAAGGAGACATTACGCTTACACGCGCCGATCCACTCGATCATTCGAGCCGTGAAGAATCCCATGCCTGTTGATGGTACATCATACGTGATCCCGACATCTCATAATGTTCTCTCTTCTCCAGGCGTCACTGCCAGGTCTGAGGAACATTTTTCGAATCCGCTCGAATGGGACCCCCACCGTTGGGATGAGAATATTGCAGCTAGCGCTGAGGACGATGAGAAAGTTGATTATGGCTATGGGTTAGTCAACAAGGGCACCAATAGTCCGTACCTCCCTTTCGGCGCTGGACGGCACAGGTGCATTGGCGAGCAATTTGCACATCTTCAGCTTGGCACAATCACCGCTGTACTTGTGCGGTTGTTCAAATTCCGTAATTTGCCAGATGTCATTGGCGTCCCCGACACGGATTACTCTGTGAGTTTAATCTTGTCCAATTCAACGTCGAAATCCTTCTTACTAATATTACCAGTCTCTGTTCTCCAAACCGCTGGGCCGATCATTTGTGGAGTTTGAAAAGCGCGAGTCCACTACTAAAGCTTGAACGTGAAGGATCACTCGGTCTACGCCTCTTCTTGACTCCACGTTGATATGATTGCATGGAAGGTAGTTTCGTTATCGCTTCCGGGTATTCTGCCCTCTTGTTCGGCACTTCGCGGTTCCGGAACTTGTACAGCCTTTAATATTTGGATGTTCGACTTTGACTTTCTGTACTGTATCGATTTTGAAGCATATTATGAGGAATAGATAATGTTTATAGGTCGCTAAGGCCGATGATCCACATAGATGCCCACTGCTGTCCTGCCAACATTGTAAAGCCCCATGGGGAAAAAAGAACCTGGCCGTCTGGTATACAATGTGACTGAAGCCGAATAGTACAGGGCATGATGGTAAGAGTAATATACAGGTATGAACTGCGCCTGAGACACCCCACATTCAACATCAAAGAGGACAGCAAGAAAGGCTTATGCAGTGCCCTTCCTCCTCTCCTCGCTCCTCTTTTTTGCGCGGACCTCGGCGCGTCTCCTTTCACCACCGTCAACTTTATGTCCCAGCTTATCCTCCCACATACCTTCCTGAACCTTGATCAGAGCGGCGCTGCCATTTGTTCCCTTGATCGGCTGCAGGAAGGGTCCCATAATCAAAGAGCCACGGTGTATCTTCATATGCGCAAATTTCTTGAGGGGCCTGGAGGGGTCATGCTCATAGCCGGTAGCATCTGGTGGGAGATTTACAATCATTCGCTTCATACCGGGCGATAAGTTGGCCGATGCATCCTGAGGGCTCGACTCTCGATCACCTTTGGTTGTGTTGGTGCCCGGCACAGGCACTGCAACTACTCGCAATTGGGCGGCTCCATCGACGACATGCTCCAAATCACCACCGGGACCGTAAATACCCTGCCTGAACTTTTCTCTTTTGCGAAGCAGATATCGTCGTTGGCGCGCAGGCTCGATGCCGGCTTCACGGAGTTCGGTGGAGTTGAGTGTGAAGAGTTTGTCCCAAGAAGACAGTTTGCCGGCATGCTTGTTCATATCACGACCGATCAAGGTAAGGAAGGTCTGGACGTCGGGAACGAATGGCGTTGGGGATGGCACAGAGGGCGTGGCAGCATTTTTGTGGAAACATCGAGTGCATTGGATGCTGAGAGTAAATGGCTTGATAAGTCTCGAAGACAAAGTACCCAGATTTGAAGTGCACAGCTTCATGGTAGGCGAGCTCAATATATTAGACGGCTATACTGGCACAATTGGAAACAATTGTCGAGAACAGTTTTGGAAGGGTTCGAAAAGGGACACTGCCCTTACGGAGTAGATGATTCTTCTTCTTGCTGATTTTCTTGGCATCTCGAAATTTAGGATGCCCCCGACTTAAACAGTGACATCGGGATCAATAATAGTCCGGATTCACAGCTATCTACTTAGGTACTCCATATCTTCTATAAATGTATCCTTCAGGTTGCCCTCAAACAATTACATCTCGACTTCACATCTGTGGCCTTTGTATTACTTTCAAGGTCTTGATGTCCTAGGTCCAAAGCCATCTCTCTTCACAATTCGTTTGTGAAGTCTACGGGATCGAACCAGAAGAGATTCGAGCGATGGCACTTTCACCTTCAATTTCCCAGTCACCGTCAGTCACTGCGTCATCCTCAAGTGCAGCAATTAAATTGCGGGGTGTTTCTACCCAAAAATCAGTCAATGAAGGGGAAAGTGCGCGTACACTACAATCAGATGTTGACCGTGAACTCACAGAGCTGTTAAACGATGATGTCCAGCACAAATATGTCAAAGGTACGGTACCAGTTTCTCGATCCGTTTTCTCTTTTTTTAGCTTCCTTCATTGACATAGAATATATAGATAAGAAGCTAGGTGAGGGTACCTATGCTGTCGTATATCTTGGGCATCTTCGCAACGATCCCTCGTCATTTGTGGCGATCAAGAAAATCAAAGTCAACACTGAGTACAAGGACGGTCTTTCTATGGATGCCATTCGCGAAGTGAAATATCTACAAGAGTTATCGCATCCGAATATAATAGCTCTGCACGATGTATTCTCTTCTAAAGACCAGAATCTCAATTTGGTTCTGGAATATCTACCACGAGGCGATCTGGAGATGCTCATTAAGGATGAATATATTCACTACGGTGCTGCAGATGTCAAAGCTTGGATGGGGATGCTTGCTAGAGGTGTCTGGTTTTGCCACGAAAACTTTGTGCTACATCGAGATATCAAACCCAACAACCTTCTAATTGCCAGTGATGGGGAGGTCAAGCTGGCCGATTTCGGTTTGGCTAGATCATTTGCAGACCCGTATCTAAATATGACACATCAGGTCATAACCCGTTGGTATCGGCCGCCCGAACTGCTTTATGGTGCCCGGCAGTACTCTGGGGCTGTTGATGTATGGTCCATGGGCCTGGTATTTGCTGAACTCCTTCTGAGAGTCCCGTTTGTTGCCGGGAATTCCGACATTGATCAAATCTCGAAAATATGTGAAGCATTCGGCACGCCTACCGAAGAGAACTGGCCGGGCGTCAGTATGTTGCCCAATTATATCCCCCCGGATAGGCAAAGCACAGTTCCACTACAGGGCCGTGATTTCTTCTTAAGACAATTCCCCACGGCAGGTCCAGTGGGTGCAGATCTACTGATGTCGATGTGCACTTTGGATCCAAGGAAGCGGAGCACGGCTTACCAAGTCTTACAGCACGACTGGTGGTCCACCGAGCCAAAGCCGACGGCTAAGGAGGATCTCCCTCGTAAATCGGGTGGAAGTAAGAAAATGGGTGACGATCTCTCCAGGCGGGGTGGCGAAGTGGACGACGGTCCGTTCAAGAATGCCGCTCGGCAGCTCGATTTCACGGCAGTCAGGCATTAGTTATAGCGTGTGGTCTATATCTGATGCCCACATTTTGGAATTGGCACCGGCCCGGCCCTCTGACGCTCTCATTCCTGGGCGACGTCTACATCTTGGCTCCCTTTATCTCATTCACGACTAACCTGATGTTAGATGTGTTTGAGTTGTGGGAGAACATTACCACTGTGCCTGAGCACATTTGCAGGACATGGATCCTGCCCTCCTTGCTTTGGCAGTTGAAGATGACTGGGTGTCTACAGTCTTCAATAAAAGGATCACCCTACCTTGTGCATGATAATAAATCTCAAATACGTCAGACTTGGGTCACATCGAAGCTCATCTTCGAGTCATTCCCTCTGGCTGTTGAGGCTCCAGGATGGTGAGAGACGCTCGCCGTCCTTTGAAGTGCAGGGTCATGGTACACCTTACCTTTCTCACAATCCGTGATGGCTCGTCCAATCGACCTGATAGCCTGGTCGGGTCTTTTTCTATCTGAGTCTTACCAGAACCAAAATAACAGTTGATATGCACGGGCTTGATACAATATGTACCTAGGAAACCGGTATTTGACAATTAGGGATACTTTGAAAGTGATACGTCTGTCGCACTTCTCTACATGGTTTATTGATCCTCTAACGTGGATTTTTTGGATGTTTGCACACATCTTCTCATGTTGTATTAAAGGATGTAGCGTGCAATGCCTGCATCTAGCTCTTCGGGCTTTCAGTCGGAGAGTATGGACTTTTTATGTTATCCAGTCAATAGTCTTGACTGTCCTTTCGAAGACCCAGTGTAACCGGGACTACAAGAAAGAATCAAATGAACTTTACTGCTGAATCATGATGCGGAGTGGCATGTCACTTTCAGACTGAGAAGTAACTATATTAGCGTCGTCTAAACGACGATATCAGCCCCGGGGCTGCAGAGACTCGATTGTGCTTCGAGGTAATGAGTTATTAAGTCACCAATCTTAGCGTATATGTCTAGTCACCAGTGGATGACTTACATGTAGGCATCGATTTTTACCATAGCAAGAGAGATAGTTCTGTATATATGGATGTTTTTGTTTATGGTTCCATGTTCCATGTATTATGCAAGGTGCTCAAGTAGGGCTAAGGCATGTATCAGGGTTCAGGTACTCGGAGCGTCCATATGCTCATTACATAAGTAGCTAGTAGCACAAGCAACACTATCAACTGAGTCTGGAAAAATGACATGGGAGTCAGGACATAATCAAACTTATCGCTCTGTGTGATGATTTCCCATGTGCCCAGGTTACTTTAAAGGTAGCTTCAACCGTGGATGGTTACTAATGGAAGGTTAGTTAAATATTGGTACGGAGTGCCTAGGTACCTTACCTTAAGGTAAGGTGGGTAGGTACGTGCCCCTTGGTCCGCACGTATTTACCCCTGGTACAAACTACAAACCATCTTTAGTTGGTTATCGAGTACTCTGTACCTTAACTAAGGTACGCTTAATAACCTAAGCACACATCCACCCAAGGTATATATTACCCCTCAACTTCAGGTACCATAGTTTCTGGTTCACTGTTTACAGCGTCTAGATCCACATGATTATCATCAAGACCCCTATATCATTTGGGCTCTACTCAAGATGCTGATCAGCTTACTGTAAAGACCGCCGAATAGGTGGTCTATCACAGCATCACGATGAAGGAATATTGAGCAACTTCAAGCCTTGGACTTCTCAAACAAATAGTTATCACCCATCCTTGATAGGGGCGAAACATCTACCAAGTGCCCATCAAATGAACAGCAACACAATCATCAACTTCTGTAATAATACAGAGTATTATAAGCAGAATAACGTCTGTATCGCATGCCAATCCACAGAGTAGAAGTATAATCATTGTAACTCCATTTTAGACTAGCACACAAACCAATTGCTGATTCATTTAATTTGAGCTAAATGCGACTGTGAGTTATTCATATCGCCGATAGGTGGTCCACATAGGAGTTGGGGAAAACTGACTCCTCCCCTGTCCCTCCTTAGACAATAATAATAAAAATAGGGAAGGGGAGATTATCCCGCTCCCTTTACTTTCTACCAGACTAGAGGCGACTAACAAAATCGAGCTAAAAGGATGGAGGACGACGGCCCTGACCCTCGTCAGTCAAAACACCCGCTCTTCTACGCATATTTACACTGATATTCATCCTAGTCGTTTGTCTCTGCCTGTATACTCTCTAGTACTCGCTCCGTCGATATTACACAAGATTGTTTCTCATTTGTCTCCATCGATAACGTCCCGAATCGCTACGAAAGGCGCTCCGAGTATTACTTGGCGTGATTTTGATTGGGAACATAACAGCATCGAAAGAGGCAGATACGCCGATCGTTTGGTTCCGGCTGCTGACGGCTTCAGGTTCACACACGATTGACTGCCCCAGCAAGGTAAATTTTGTATCATCTCAAGTACTCGAGGTGGCTTGCAGGCCAACATCGCCACTACGAGACCGTCGTCACATTGCTGTAAGTTGTCGTGCTTCAGTTTATTCTATCGAGTTTATATTTCTTCCTCTATCTATTTCTTCTCTGGACATGGGCTTCTACGGACTGTGCTGGTACCAGTGGAGCCTGTCTTGCTGCGATCTAGTAAGAAAGTTGCATTTTCGCATTCATCCAAGGCATGAACCGGGCCTTCTCTGTTGTGTCGCCATAATGATGCTCGATATACCCGACTTCCTATCTAACGTTTGCCAGCTCAACTGATAGGTTGTTTTCGTCACGCCTGCACATCGGCTTCGCAAGCTCGAGCACCTTCATTTTCATCCCATGACCATGCCACTTCTAGTCTGAGCCCTTCTGAAGTTGGTTCATTTATCACGACAGTCACAACGAACAAACACGAATAAACGCCAAGTACATAAGCGCTCTATGTCCACCATACCAGAACCGGCACGGCCGGCCGCGAGTCCTCCGGCTGGTGCTCTGCCGCCGTTGCCAGCTCCTAAAGTTAGAAAGAGCTTGCCCCTACCATCCGACATACAAAGGGCGTCATCTCCATCACATTCACCTTCCAAATTGCGCACGCCCTCCAGCCCTAGATCCAATTTTAACAGGTCCCCGCTGTCAGGTTCAATGTCTAACCAAAGCATACTGAGGTCAGCATCGGGAGGTCGGCGTCCGTCCAGTCCTGAGAAGTCGCTTCGCAGGACGATAAGCATCGCGGCTTTTCCCCAGCCTCCAAAAGTCAATGGCCGTTCTTCTGTTGCTTCGGCAAGCTCGGTACCTCATAATATTCAGCCTGGCAGCGTGAGAGTCAAAAGTGGTTCGAGGTTAAGTTCAGGGACTACCAGCAGTTATCGAAGTTCAAGACCCCCTTCCCTATTGAACGGACATGGGGACGGCAAAAGCGGTCCTGTCTTAGATCCGCGAGAACAAGAACCCTCCCCCACACAGAGCAGAAGCTCGTCGGCCCAAGGATCGTACTCAACAAGCGCGACCACGTGTGAAGATGCGGATGATGCTACAGGGATTGCCAAGTCAAATTCGAAAAAACAGCAAGCGAAAGGAAACGTGATTGTTAGCGTCCGTGTACGT
The DNA here is from genome assembly GCA_011319215.2 of Scortechinia acanthostroma. Classification (NCBI taxonomy): domain Eukaryota; kingdom Fungi; phylum Ascomycota; class Sordariomycetes; order Coronophorales; family Scortechiniaceae; genus Scortechinia; species Scortechinia acanthostroma. The sequence goes on from JAABUG020113083.1 coordinate 21,753, forward strand.
CCCAATTTGACCGGGGCAGATGGTTCGGCTTCTGACGGCGATTGGGTTGTTGATGGTCGGCGCGGCCTAATCTCCTATAAAGGAAAGGAAGGCGGGGTGGACTATCTATATGGTGCGCACCTAGATCATGACCTTTTAATGATTCGCACTGCTGATTGATCAATCTACTTTTACAACAGACAATGTCTTTCCGCCGCACGAGCACAATGCCAAAGTCTACGACGCTGCGGCCAAGCGCCTTGTGAGAAGGGTTATGGAAGGATATCACGGAACAGTCTTTGCTTATGGCATGACCGGGACTGGCAAAACCTTCTCTATGCAAGGAACCGCGACCTCGCCCGGTGTTATACCATTGGCAATAACGGATATCTTCTCTTTCATCAGAGAGACGCCTCACCGGGAATTTCTGCTTCGCGTCAGCTATCTGGAGATATACAACGAAAAGATTCATGACTTGCTTTCTACGTCAGGGTCTCCTGGGCTTGCAGGTTCTCAGCAGGAGGAGATCAAACTCCGCGAAGACAGCAAACGAGGCGTGTATGCAACGCCGTTGAAGGAAGAGATTGTGCAAAGCCCTACCCAGCTCCTGCGAGTAATTGCCAGAGGTGATCTCGCACGGAGAACGGGTAGCACGCAGTTCAATGCTCGTAGTTCTAGAAGTCATGCGGTCGTCCAGATTGTCGTGGAGAGCAGAGAACGAGCCCCAACAAGCAACCCATCCCAGGAACGGCGCTCCGGCATGGCCCCAGGGGGAGTCAGAGTGTCGACCCTTAGCTTGATCGATTTAGCTGGGTCAGAGCGTGCTGCAGAGGATAAAGAGCGTCGGACGGAAGGTGCTCATATTAATAAAAGCTTACTCACTTTAGGCACAATCATCGCAAAGCTCTCGGAAAACAAGGATAAGGGCGGAACCGCGGCTGATCGCGAGGGCAGACATCTTCCGTATCGTGACAGCAAGCTTACACGGCTACTACAACCGGCTCTCTCAGGGAATTCCCTTGTCAGCATCCTCTGTACGATTCAGATTGATGGGTCTGGCAGCTCAGCAACAGCGGGTTCATCGTCGACAGAGACTCTAAACACGCTGAAATTCGCTGCCCGTGCCAAAAACAGCATCGTCAGTCACGCTAAGAAGGCAGAGGAAGCCTTCGGCAGCGGCGGGGGCGATGCGGGCAGCCGAGTTCTTCTGGAGCGCTACCGAATGGAGATTCAAACACTACGCACTCAACTCGAAAGTCAGGCAAAGGATCAAGCTGAGAAGGAGTTAAAACTGGAAGAGCAACAATTGGAGAAGGAGGCAAAATTGCGCCACGAGGAGCAAATGCTTGAAATGCAACTAGCCCGAACAGCGCTGAAAGAACGTATTGAACATCTCAATCGTCTGATCCTCTCCTCTAAATCCACTGGAGTCAATAGTCATAACGGCATAGCTGCCTTCGGGCGGCTTTCTAGGATGTCTACTACCGACTCCATTTCTCGGTCTCTGCGGTCGTCTGTGAGTCAATCAACATTGGGTGCAGGCGGATTTTCATCGGCGCGGCCTGTTTCTTTTCTGTCCACCAACAGCACTGAATTCTCGGTAAACTTGCCGTATCAAAATGCACCTCTTGAACACGAAGAGGACGAAATTATGGGAGAGTTTGCAGACGGAAGAGCAAGCGCCCAAAGACAGATTGCTGCTCTACAGGCTGATCTTAACGACAAAAATCGATATATCTCAACGCTAGAAAGACGCCTGCTGCAAGCCCGTCGCTCAAGTCACTCTCGGATATCTATGGGTGTGAAGTCAGTAAATACTCCCTCAGAAGAGCCGGATTGGAGGGCTCTGCTCCGTGAGAAAGATATGGAAATCAACGAACTCCGCTTGCAGCTCGATGATAAGGACCGAATGCTTGCAGCACTTCGGTCTGCCGCACGACACCGGGATTTCGCACATGTCACAACGGACCCATGCGCTGCGGACCCCAAAATCAAGCATGCGTCTCTGAATAGTAATGGCGGTATTATGCCATCACATGATCGTGCAGCCGGTTCCCTTTCGTCGCCCGAATCTGATGAGAAAGGACCAGATGGAAAGAGCATGGACGAAGTCTCGCGCATACTCGATGAAATGATACAGGATAGAGTGGAGAGCGGTCATCTAGTGAAGGGATCACGCGGAAGTGTTCGTGTTGCTGATGAAAAGCAACGAACACTAGAACCAGCGGCAGGTATCGCTGCATTAAACACGGCTAGCACAATTTCAGAAGAAGATGGGACAATGTGATGTGAATCAGTGAGATTCAGTCCCCCAAAATCAGTCTCAACTCGTCCTTCCGTCCCAGCTGATTTTGTCTTCCCTCCCCCTCCACCGGACCCCAATATCCCCCTGTCTACAACCCCCCGGAATATTCCAATTTACCTTCATACTGAGTCTGTTCCTTCTCTTTTGTTCGTGGTTATGACTGCAGCTGTGAGCTGCCAGCTTTGGCCTAGTGTTTTGAAGGCGGTCTTGATCAGGAGGCTACCATCTGCTGGTGAGTGTAGTCATGATTTCGCTGCATATTTAGATACCCATACATGATCTTTCCCCCTGCACTTGACTTAATGAGATATTTATGTTAAATTGAATCGCCTAATTTACCTTCCTGTCCCTTGTTTATTACAGAAAAGAGTCAACAAAAGATGAAGACGACGCCATTTCATGCAACGATCTCAATCTCAGAGATTCGGTCCTTTGCAAAGACATCTTTGTATTGCTCCCACAACCGTCGAAGCTCTTGTATATACTTGTCATGAAGGTTATCAATGTACGTTTCGTCGATCTTGTCTCTGTCTCGCTGTTGAACGACTTGAATAGGCCGGCCGACGACGATATTCAATGGACGTCGATAAGGCATCAGTCCCACATCATAATTGAAAACGCCACGAGCATGAAAGAGTGGGATCGTGAACCCCATCGTACGCTTAATGAGCATTTGAAACTTGTGTATAATGGGATGCTGGTCGGATCGCACCTGCTCATAGAGATCGTTTTCGCCGAAAGCAAGTACTGGCACGAGATCAGCACCGGTGCGGATTGCTAGCTTTATGAATCCTTTGCGGCATTTTAGAACAAGGCGCATAGTGTGAGGTAAAGCGTCAAGGGACTCGCGAGCCCCACCAATGACAATCGTAATCGCACGGCCCATGCCTTCCCCGTCAGCACCACCTTTGGACAGTAGGTTTTCACAAGACTCCCGGGAAACACTGGCGAGTCCCATTGCAAGAGCGTATTCTCTGTAGAATGGGATTCGAAAATTTGAATCAAGGGTAAGCAAGGTGTTTGTGATGCCCGGGAACAACCTCGAGAATCCGAGCGCTTCAGTAGCAAATGCTGCAAATGCACCGTGAGAAATTATGCCGTGTGGGTGGTAGCCGAATATGTATTTGCGTGTTGGAAGTAGCGCTTCAGAGCGATGCAAACAAGCAGGAAAATAAGAGGCATAAAGTGACCATATCGGAAGCGAACGCATGAAATCGCTGCGCCCACTCAACGTTCCAGACGTTGCAGACGATGAAAAAAGTGAAATATAGACTAGATAGGGGAGTAACAGCGGCCAGAATAAGGGTATGGCACAGGCGAAGAAGAAAAATGTTAGAAATATTGCGATTGTCAGAGTGTGGCATAGGACCACAAACGTCTGCATGCGTCTTTCGAGACCAATATTCAAGGGAGCCCAACGGATGCCCCTAAACATTATCAGCCAGCACTTTCAAAAGAGACTCTCGAACACATTACACTAAACCGCGCGCACGACTGCAGAGGCGAAAAGGGGACTCGAAAGATACCGGAACTTACCGACTCCTGGATGCATGCCTTCGCGGTTCTGAATAGCCTGGCCCTGGCTGAGAATGATCATGCGAGGCTAGTATCGCTGGGACGTCAATCGATTTGACCGGAGAACAGAAACTCGCAGCCGATAAATCACTGTTATTTGCAACAAGATTCCGGGGTTTATTGCCGCTTTGCACATGATTTACGCGCGATGCATTCTGCTCGGTCTTGGTCTCTGGGCTCATACTGATTTTGCCCGAGGATGAGGACTGAGTCACCGAGTCAGGGTGCTGCAGTAAGCTCCCTTTTTGTAGATTTTCTTGGTCTGGCATTATTGATCCGAAGAATTGCAAGTGATACCCAAGGGCGAAAGATACTCGACAGTGACTGAAAGGCTCGGTGCCGGGGATCTCCAGCAAGGGTAGTTCTGTCGCCTAGTCTCAAGTCCTACCTAAGGCGGAAATTTGGTATCGACTTGTATCTCACTTTGGCAAACGCACAGACGGTTCCTAGGATTGATCGAAGGATCGAACATTCGGTAGGGTGGCAGATGATTGGAAGCTTCGATCTGACCCAGTTCGCGGTGGGCAGTGGGATCCCGTATGAGTGATATGACGTTCGAAGGCGGGTCTCCAGTTCTGCCATAGAGAGTATTAAATATTGAGCGGTGTGGAGAGGTACTCTCTATTTATAGGTATCTTCATAATAAAGTATTACTTTAGTACTTTACTGATAGTGCCTTGAGAACTGGGAGGTTGAGAGCGTAAGGTTTTGTCCGTACCTTCGGTGCCTGCCAACCCTTTTTTGTAGACATACTCCTGCTTAGGTTCATACAAGAGGGTACGGTACGTTGAGGGATGTGGGCATCAAGAATGGCTAGCTCTGAATTCATCAATTCGACGATCAAACGAACCACTTTCAAAATTCGAACATTATTAAACTAATACTGTCTTTGCTGCTACTACTAGTATCCTGCTCGAAGGGCGCACTAATGTTTCTTTCAGGCTTTCAGCGATGTGAATTGCGAATAAGTCTTTGAGAACCTCTATTGGATATCTCGGGGCCTGGACTTCGACCATAGATCTGAATGCCATCAAAGTCTCAAGGAAATTAATACTTGATACGGGGTATAGCCTCTGCTTGCTGCAAAGCCCCGTCATCTAATAACGGAAAGAAAACGAAGTCACATGATGGTAATTCCCTAGTTACTCCCAAGACCCACGCGAGTGAAATAAGTACGATATATCATTAGCCTACCTTATCGAGTCAAGACTGACTCAGGACGTGTCAGTTACCAGGAATACATGAACATTAATCTTTCAATATGTAGGCAGATATGAGTCTTAAGCACGGGTGTCTATGTAGGTTGACCTGGGCCAACCGGAGAAAATTATGTTTTGATCATGAATATCTGTATCAGTTAGCCTCTGCGTAACACAATCAAGAAAAGGAAAGGAGAATGATTACCTCGTTGAGAGATTTATCGTCCATGAGGGCTCTTTTCTTTTGTTCAATATGCCGGCTTCGAAATATCCGTCTTCCCATAGGTTGCCGTTCCCTCGATGTTGACGGACTGTCCGAGGCTATCACATCGGTTGCGACCGCCAGAAGGAGTTTTGTAGACGATTTGTCCGCTGCTTCCGCGTCGAGATCCTCACGGTCACTAATTTTCCTTTTTTTGTGCTTCTTCTCTTGTTTCTTTTCGCGGGACTTTTTGGTACTCATGTCCGTCTCCTTCTCCTTCTTCTTCTTTTTCTTCTTCTTCTCCTCCTTGCTTGTGGGACAACCTGCCTGTCGTGAGTCGCTATCCGTGGGCTCCATCTTACACATGCTATTTCTATTTTCGCGGGAAGAGGGTTCTCGTTGAGAGTCAACGCGAGGGTCCTGCGAAGCCCGGGAAGCCGTGGTATTATCCTTCTCCTGCACAAGAAGTCCACCACTTATGAACCTGACAGTCTGCCACTTCGTTGCAGCATATCGAGCCAATTTTGCGTCATCCCGCTTTTGCTGCTCCGCTTCAAGTTGTGTATCAGATTTACCATTGAGCCGGCCAAGCAATCCTTTGAATGCGTCCAAGCCAGTGGGTTCATCCGAAAGGCCCCTCTTTGGCCGAGCTCCCAGGCCTAATGTGTCATCCTTCAAGACAACTCTTATATGCGATGCGCTAGCCGTAGTGAATAGATCAGAGTGCGTAGCATTTTGGGCGCCGAGGAAGCTACCGGGAGTCCAGCCCTGAGCTTTGAGAATCCTGTGTCCAAAACCATCTGTTGATCGTGACCAAGATGTATTGTTGGGATCATGCGAGATTTTAGTTTTCCTATATATTTCAGTCAGTGATTGTTATCGCAGTGACATTTCTTTTGAGATTTTACTTGCGAGGAGCCGCCAGGCCCATTTGCGATAGGAGCGATGGGGATTTTGAGTGGAGATATAGTGTCGATGTGACTGAGACTTGGAGTCTACACCAGAATCTGCTATTCGAAGTATTATTCTGGGACCCAGGGAGACAAATGGAAGGAAAACAGAAAATATCGAACGAGGGAAGATGGAGAGAAAACCAGAAGTGCGCCAAGGGTATCTAATGGGTAGTCGTTGCAGGCATCTTTTCTTGTTGCACTTGATGATAGGAGCGGGAAAAAATATTTTCTTTGCCATGGCAGTCAAGTACCCGCCCGAGTAAGGTATTAAATTATGCTTATTTCCGTGGATACCTCTTTGACACGCCTCATATGATTGATACCTATGTAGCTAGATAATCCATAGTCCATACAAATGAAATATTCCATACACTATGTATTTGCTATCTAGGTATGCAGTACTCCAGAATAGTAATAGTGATAGTAGTCGACACACTGACACTTTAGGTACTCCTCCTATGTATGAGTTCTTCTTAGGGCCTTGGCGATGACCTTATTGTTGTTCCACCATCCTAATGACCTCCGAATCATCACGATAACACCTCAACCTAGAGAGAATACATTATCTCCAAATACTGATACTCACTCTTTTACCTAACTAACGTTCAAGCATTATGATGTGCTGTTAATTACTTAAATCATTGAGTCAGTCCCTTTGAGAACTGGGATCCTTTCAAGAAATTCTCTGCATACCATCATGAGAATCAAATTATCTGATATTTCATTCAAAGAATGCATATTTTGCGGGTATTCTGCCGAGACTACCCTCAACGAACTCTGATTCTGGCCACTACCGACAGTGCTTTGATCTTCAAACCCGTCGCAGCAGAAGAGAACCACAGTACTGCAAGAAACGAACATGGCACGATCCGTTGCTTGGTTGAATTTTCCAGTTTGTCTTCCGTGGACTTAACAGATTACCGCTGTCTAGGCGACGGGCACGGTACGCTTGGTTTAGTCGCTTTGGACGGAGATGTGTTCTTATGCGTGGTGACTGGTGCCTCTAAGGCCGCGACAGTGAGGCCTGGCGAAACTGTATGGAGAATCGACAATGTGCACTTCTGTAATTGCTCCCATTCCCTCACTGATCTTATTTGGTCTGACCAAAGCAGTTTGCCTCAATCATTCAAGCTATGAAGACGGTCTTTACTATGAGTCCGAGTCCGAGTTTGCCGTTGAAGAACTCAGCCGGGGTGAGAATAAAGAAATTGTCACTGATCACCCATTCTTAGCATTGAAGAAGCTCTTGAGTGATGGCAGTTTCTACTATAGTCTCGATTTCGATCTCACCGATCGGCTGCAAAACCGGTAAGCCGATAGAAGTGCTTAACCCATAGATATACACAGTAGTTGCTGACATATTGTCAGCTCCGACAAAGCTGATGCGTTCGACATGGGCTCTTTAGATGAGGACATGCTGTGGAACTCATACATGATTAACCCTCTTCTTCTCCTCAGAAGCCGCTTGTCTCCCTCTGAGAAGCTGCACCTCGACATGTCTCGAATGTTGACATGTGTAATCAGAGGATTCTGTAGCACTTTGACCATTCCTACTCCTAGACCGATAGTTTCGCAAGCACCAACACACTCTCCGTCGACGTTGACTGTTATATCACGCCAGTCGTCTCGGCGGGCAGGTACGAGGTTCAATTCTAGGGGCATTGACGATGACGGAAACGTCGCCAATTTCGTCGAAACGGAAACTGTTCTGTGGATCTCCCATGGCCTCACTTTCTCCTACGTGCAGATCCGTGGTTCTGTGCCCATTTTTTGGGAACAAGCACCTGGCTTCTTCCCTGGCCAGCAGAAGATTGAGGTAATCAGGTCGCGCGAGGCAACCCAACATGCGTTCGACAAACACTTCAAAAGTCTAGAAGCGCGATACGGCGCTCTACATATCGTTAATCTGCTAAGCGCTCTGAAACCCGGAGAAGTCGAGCTTTCAACGAGGTTTCAAGAACTGGTCAACAGAAGTCCACTTAACCAGAAGGCTAACTCTCATGCCTCCTCCGACCATATCCTACTTCGCATGACGGAATTCGATTTTCATGCTGAGGCCCGCGGTCCGCTAGGTTATGGAGCTAGCGATCAGATCAAGGATATTATTTTGCATTCTGTGGATGGTTTTGGATACTTCTTATCGGAGAGCACTTCCTATGGTAGCGAGGCAAAAGCCTCCTCTGTCGTTCTGCAGCAAGAAGGCGTCTTTCGGACGAATTGTCTAGATTGCCTTGACAGAACCAACCTTGTACAGACGATCATTAGCATGATGGCTCTTGAATCGTTCTTCCAACAACAGAAAGCTCACATTGATCCCGAACTTCGGCTCAGACACTCAACCCTGTGGGCTGACAATGGGGATGCTTTGTCGCGAATCTACGCTGGTACTGGTGCGCTGAAAAGCTCATTCACGCGACATGGAAAAATGTCTCTTGCTGGTGCCCTTGCAGATGCACGTAAGACTGCCACACGGTTATATGTGAACAACTTCTCCGACAAAGCTCGACAAAGGACGATAGATTTACTACTAGGTCGGCTAACAAATCAAGCCCCGGTACAGCTCTTCGATCCGATAAATGATATAGTCTCCGAGAAACTATCTCAACGAGCATCCGAATATTCTTACAAGAGATCGGTCCTGATCTGGACTGGAACATTCAACGTGAATGGACGCCATGAAGGCCCTGGCAATGATTTAACACCCTGGCTCTTTCCTCTCCCCGATCAGGTCAGCGAGAATCCAAGTATCTTTGCCGTTGGTTTCCAAGAGATTGTTGCGCTAAATCCACAACAAATCATGTCGACCGATCCCACTCCTCGCAAAGTATGGGAGGCCGCTGTCAGAAATTGTCTTAACAATCGTGCGGAGAAGATGGGGACTTCAAAGTACGTTCTTTTGAGGAGCGGCCAGCTGGTTGGAGCGGCCCTTATGATCTTTGTGAAAGAAGATATACTCAGAGACATAAAAAATGTTGAAGGCAGTGTCAGAAAAGTGAGTGTCCAAGTGCAACAAAGTCTTGCTAGTTATGTGTATCTAACGTTTGGAAAGACGGGTCTGTCGGGCATCAGCGGCAACAAGGGAGGCTGTGCTATCCGTTTCGAATATTCAAAGACTCGGATATGCTTCGTGACTGCTCACCTTGCAGCTGGATTCGCGAACTATGAAGAGAGAAATAGGGACTATGAGACTATCTGCCGAGGTCTTAGGTTCCAGAAAAACAGAACGATTGATGATCATGACACTATCATCTGGCTTGGCGATTTCAACTACCGAATAGGTCTCAGTAATCAGATCGTCAGAGACCTTGCAACGCAACAGAACTATCAGAAGCTGCACGACAATGATCAGGTACTGTGATTCCCTC
>JAABUG020113194.1:0-31329 GCA_011319215.2 Scortechinia acanthostroma
GTATCCCTTTTTTACTGTTCACATTGAGTCTTTTCATCCGCTCAGGGAACTACATGAAAGGTCAGCGAGTCAAGAGGAGCGCTAAAGGGCCATTACTCACTTTGAGAGGTCTTTCTACAGCCTTTTGGAGACGCCTCTTGATATCATGCTGCCCGCCAATATCTGTCCACCTGACTTTTGGTGTCTCTAGGAAGACTTCTCGCATGGCGGTAGGACGAGTTTCCTGCAGAGCAGACAAAACATCCGACTCCTCGATATCCAGATCAACCACCATGTTCTTCTCGATGTGCTCAACACCTGTCACTGGGTCAGGGGTTGAGGTAACGTCGCAGGGCCTAGTCGGCGAACGAGATTGATATGACAGCCTCTGCCGAGCTTTGCGGCATACAAGCTGAAGTAACGCAAACAAATCAGCTCCCACATAGCCGTGCGTTTTCTCTGCAATCATGTCGATGAGCGCTTCGCTCAATTGGTGTGATGAGCTTCCACAAATAGCCCGCAGGATTTCAGCCCGGTCTTGCGCTGTGGGTACCTGCATTTCGATCTCGATTGCTAGACGGTGGGGTGTCCTGAGCGTGTCATCAACATCGTTAGGATGGCGAGTTGCTGCCACAACCAGCACAAGAGCACTCTTGGCCAGATCTAGACATTCGCATAGTACTGATGTCAAAGATTGAGAATCTAGTGATGCTCGTTTAGGAGCAATGAAATCCAGCTGATCAATTATGATGGCACTTGGCTGGTGACGCACTGCCTCTTGAAAGACATTGCGAACCTTAGCTTCCGCATCGCCAATGTTTCGGCTAAACATGGATGAACCGAGACTAAACGTCTTTCTCCAACCTGCTGCTTCTATCTGGTGCAGAAGGGCGGATTTGCCTGTCCCCTTAGGTCCATATAGTAGGATACCCCGACTGTGTTCATAGAAAGATGGCATTCTGAATTTTCGCATCAAGTTGAAATCAGCAAGACTCTCATTGATGCTGTCAATCTGGCGAGACAATCCTCCCAAGCCCGAAGGCTTTACTTGTATTGCCGATGGCTCCTTTTCCGGGGCACCATCAAATTCATCACCGATCTTGATGTCCGATCTGTCGGTAAAGCGAAATAGAGTGTTGGCAGGATTTCTAGTCGCTGTTTTAATATTGGCCACTTTGAAACTTCTTCGCTGTCCTATTAGCTCCAGATCAAAAGTCAGACCAACAGCGACAAGTTCGCATCTCGAAAGGGGAAACCCCAAAGCCCATTCCCAGTGGTCTTTTGCCTTGGACGGAATGCGGCCGTATCTCGTGAGGCGATCTACATCAGAGCATTCTGTGACATAGACGCGATCTATTTCTTCCAATAGATCTTCGGCCCTGTTGATAGATATCTTTTCCCCGACTTTTATTTCATAACAATCTTGAAATGTCCTCGAAGTTTGCACGACGGTATTCTGTATATTTTCGGCTGCGGTCCATGCTACGGCGGTTTTCGGGTGTCCGTCGGGCGTGTTCACACTGCAAACGTCTCCAGCTCGAAGGTTGAGGGCGGCTAGGGACGATGATGAGAGATAGATACGAAATGCGTCTTTATGATCACTCCTTGCTTGTTTTGACAACGGTCGAACAGTGAAGAGACGAGCGTCGGACATCTCAAGTGATAGAAAACCTGGGCGCTCACAAGACGACCACCCACACTTCGAGTTCCGCTAAATTCAACGTCTGACGGGACCAAGAAGGCAGATCATAAAGATTTGACACCTTCTACTTCCTTTTTCGTTTCAGTGTCATTGTGCACATAATGAAGGAATCGTTGTAAGACATACTATATTTCTGAGGGAGAAGTGAAAAATAATGACTATTGAAATTTGAGGTATTAGACTGACTGGTTAAAGTCCATAATAATGCAAATCTCAACCTTTCTTATTATGTATGATATTAAAATATTTAATATTTCTAGAGGGAACACACATTGAGTGATTATATAAGTTAATATCAACTTGACGGGTGGGTCCGCTTAGAACTTTGTACTCTTTCCGCCTTAGTCGGGCGAGGACGCTATGAGGATGATTGTTGAATGTGGATTCTGTCTCAAAGCTATTTCAGTTAAGGGAGCACAATGTAGAGGGATTCTTGGTTTATGCTTTAACCTTAGAAATTCAAGTAGTTATTTCCTTATACATACTTACATGAACAGTGCCGCGAAACTAAATTTGGTAACTTGAACAACGCCAGGAATCAGAGAATAAATAGACCAAAGGATCGAAATACCGCCTAGCTCAGTGGACGACTATGCAACATTGCCGGATTCCAACTGTAATTATGGTCATGGTCGCATGAAGGGTCTTTCTGAAGTAATTGACAACTGAATGTTAAGGTAAAAGAAATAAATGTGCCCTGTGTAACGGTGAAGTTGAAGGATGACGCCAAATGAAAGGAAGCCCGAATGAAATTGAAGAATGTTAGGAATGAAAGGGCACGCCTAACAACATTTACCGCCAGTAGTCCCAGACGTCCCCGATCCCTGATGGTCTATATTGACCCCCTGTGACCCGACCTGTTCGGACTTCGATGTATCCATGCCCTTTTTGATGGCAGAGGCGAGGCTGTAGAATGCTTTCTCGATGTTGATATTATTCTTGGCGGACACCTCAAGGAACGGGATGCCTAGCTCATCAGCGAGCTGTTTGCCTTGTTCTGTGGAGACAGCTCGCTTTTCCTCCCAATCGCACTTGTTACCAATGAGGATTTTGTGCACGCCTTCACTTGCGTGTTGCTCAACATTTGAGAACCATGTACGAATATCTGAACAAGACACAGCAACCGTCAGCGTCAAATCTCCCTTTAAAAGTGAAAGGAACTTACTTTGGAAGGAGCGTTCATCCGTGACATCATATACAAGAAGTATCCCCATTGCGCCTCTGTAGTACGCTGTAGTGATAGTTCGAAATCGCTCCTGACCAGCGGTATCCCATATCTGAAGCTTCACGCGTTTGCCATCCAGTTCAATTGTGCGAATCTTAAAGTCGATTCCAATCGTAGTGATGAATGAGGGGGTGAACGAATCCTCGCTGAATCGCAAAAGACAGCACGACTTCCCCACGCCGGAGTCCCCGATCAACAGCAGCTTGATCTATGACAACCAAAGCGATTCTCGGTTATCAAATCATCAAAATAAAAGAGTGATTTAAGCTTACCAGAAAGTCATAATTTCTTGTGCCAGCCATTGTGGTATCGTGGATTGGATATGAATTCAATTTCAGGAGAGCCGATGCTTGGGTACAACTTCAATCGATATCACGGGTATGAACCTCCGTAGTCGTGGGTAGAAAAACTCCCCTATCAAGATAATCGTACTTCCCCCGCCCTTCCTTCTTTCTTACTCTTGGTGATTGCCGCAGAGAGGTAGCCACTAAGCGGTAGTAGGACTCTCGTCAACTTCGCAGATGTTGAGGAAATTATGGAGATAGATTCCTGATGAGAAATACCAAAAATTCCTGCCTGGCACTTGACTGATCTGCCCCGAAACCCTAGGCCCGAAATAATAGATGAACTAAAAAATTCCAAGTTGCGTGAAAGACTGCAAAACTAATGTTATGTGGTTGATTAGCAGCAAGGCAGGTCATCTGAAGGGTTATCTAGGGGGGGATAACAATTCTGATAAAGTTGTAATAGTCGTTAGTAGCACCTAGAAGCTGGAAAACTTACCTTGCTTACTACAGCCTACATGTACAGATTAGTGCCATATTCTCCAGCTTTTGCTCCACCAGTATGGAGTAGTCTAGGTAGATATCTAAATAACTCCTGTTTATTATTCTCTCTAATGAAGAATTCCTTGCTTACACTCAGTATCTCAACACCCACTATAACTAGTAGGAACATCATATGTGGAATCCAATCTATTTTTTGGATATGAGGGGGACGTAAAATCCTAGAACCTGGCAATTTGAAAATTATTAAGTAGGTCACTACTGATTTTCCCTTTCTCCCTTTTCAATTGAGCATGGCATACACTTTTTTCTGATGCTTGGTTGGAGATGCGTTATGTACTTTAATCCTATATTTCTGTAAAATTTCCTTGCAATCATCATTATATTTTCTGCATATAAACGGATTCTGCGGCACTCTGAGAGGTTATGTGGATGCAACTTCATCTCATTGACATGAACATATAGTACTAACACAGTGCTAAAGGAGCCATTTATGCTTGTTTCTACTTAATCCAGCGAGAATATACCCATCCAATTCTACCCACAACATGGGTTTGCCTTTGTACTCCAATATGTATATCCAGTAGGTCACCAATATCCTCTTGAAACTCGCGGAGATCGGCTCCTTTCAAAACTGTTGCTGCTTTTCGTAGGAGTGTATCTGCACCACAGACCAAAAGACCGTGATCCTTATAGGTCAGGACACCGCTATCGGTAGGCGTTGACAGGGTCAAGGTACGGTCGACATCCCTAGTTCCTAATCAGCCATATCCTTAAGTTGGGTTCACCTTGAATACCGCAAAGCATGTCTCAACTCATGTTTTCGCCTTCCTACTTGCAATCCCTTACGATTGCCGAAGACACCGAATGCCCATCTCAGAAACGCATATGTGACCATGATCCCTGGGGTAAGGCTCACAAAACTTGCAGATGTCAGCTCTGCATGGGGTCAATTCTTGAAAGACAGATCGTACCCGAAAACAAGCTCCTGGCTCTTCAGCAATGAATCGATTCCGCCAATCGCTATTTCAACATCGACCTTCGTTTTCTGAATCTGGATGAGAAGAGCCCGCACTAAATCACCACGTACAGTTCCGATGAAGGGCTTCCGCAGATCTTTTTCGTATGCTCGTAGTACTGGGGTCAGATCGCCTTCTCGAATGCGCGCGGTGAGTGCCTCAAGCTGCTTCGCACCAAGGTCTTTTTCAGATTCAGGTCGGTCGAGGACAAAATCAAGCACCATCCGCTCTAAACTGGCTCTATCCGCCTCGAGGCTATTCTTACTCATCAGTGCAATCTCGCTCTTTTCGTCATGTCGAATAGTCCCGATGAGTCTCCGCGTAGGCTCAACAACCCAATTACCCCAGAATTCATAAGCAGTTGATCCAATGTTGGAGACCCATCTTATGAGCTCATGCTGCCGACTGCTTAACAACCTCAGGAAAGTGCTCGTCGAAACCACCGCCAGTGATAGCGGCAACCAATAACGCACCCAGTACGAGGGACGCCCATGTCGATTGATTGCCATCCTTGAATAGGCGCTATAATCTGGCAATAATTCATCGAGTATATTGAAAAGCTGCTCGATAACATACTCCGGCGTCTGGAGCAATTTTGGCATCTCGGATTGGGACTGAACAATTTCTCTGTCAACTGCCGTAAAAACCTCCTCCTCAAGCTCATATTCTGTGCCTTCATATGTCACCCTCTGCAAGAGAAATTTCAGCGTGAGTGCACTCCTGAACACAGCATCACGCAAGCGGTCATCAGTGTCGAACTCCGAGTCAATTTCTGTTTTGAGAAGCGAGCATTGTCCCATGAGAAGGCCAATGCCGCTGGCGTTTCTCATTCGAATTGCCCCCAGAGTTTTGCATTTTTGTCTAATCTCAGACCTATGCGCAGTAAATGGAGATAACAGCCCTGCACGAAGCGAGACCATCGCACATGGGTCAAGGCATTGGCGCACTATGTTGTAAAATCTGGTCCACGAAACAGAGGCGATTGCAGCTTTTCGGATGCCGTCCTCTTCCATTTGCAAAAGAGACTGTTTTAGAAAATGCCATAGTCGACCCGGAGACGTCTGTACCGCGTATGCCCCGGTATACCAATTTGATCCTGAAACATCAGCCCAGTACAACGCCTCTTCGCCGATGCTTTGAGTATGTTCCAGAAGAACATTGATGGTTATCCCTAAAACCTGCAAAAATGCCTTCGCGGCTATGGTCCACGAAAGATCCAGCACATATGCGACAGATCCATCGGGTAGTCCTTGTTTCTTGAGCAGGGAATGTGGGAATTTGGAGATCAAAGTCTTAACCTGATCGGCTCGTAATAACGGTTGAGATACAGATTGCACAGAAAGCGACCGGATCAATTTATGCAAAGTCGCTAGATCCTTCGAGGTTTCATAGGGGTATTCAGATAGTACATGAGGAGGCAGACCATCACTGAGTTTCTGTTGCACTCTGTCAAGCTCTGTGCTCAAGTGATGAATGTGACTACCAATTGTGAGCACATTTCCAGACTGGCAGCAGCAGAAGTAACAGACCGATTTATGATCATCATAGTGTATCTTTGTTGGCGCAATAACTCCGCGAGTTATGTGCAGCCATCCAATAATCAAAAGCTTAAAAGATAGGATGGCATAGCGTCATACATACTAGTAAGGTAGTAGAACTGTGTATGTGCCGTACGTTTATACGGCAAACAATACAAACTTCCAGAGTAGATGTAGTCTACCCTACAGGTACGGGTGAATGGGCTGCTATCTGGCGCTGGAATTATGTAGATAGCTCTGATTCACTGGAGGGAATTCGATGTTGAATACGAAAAGGTGCTCCTACGTATCTTTAAGAGGTATGAGAGGTAGGGGAAAATAAATTGATGACTTAGAATCTCACCTACAAATGTCTATTCGAGTCAGGGTGCGAAACAAATAGCGTTGATTGCTATGTCGCATTGACATTGGAGTTATTCTGCCTTCCAGATATCAGCAAGACTGACGATGACTTTGAACTTTCAAGCTAGCATGAAATAATTATTTAACGCATAAGAATCTGGATATATCTTGACTTGACAATAATGAGTAAGGCAGAGCTGGACGGATGGAGGTGATAACAGTGGAGGTCATAAAATAAGAGTACCTAGTTCTTATTGGCTGCACGGAGAAGGCTTATACTGGTATAATTATCACAATTTTTGGCTGGCCAATAACGGTGTGGTTGTGGAGAGCTTGGAAGCCTTGGAAAGACATCTCAGGGGTGACTCGGGTGAGAACTGAGAAGGGGGCTAGGCAATAATAACCTTAACGAGTCTAAACAAAAAAAGGTAAGGAAAAGTCTCGCCACCCCGGGAATGGATGTCCCCTTTGGTAACCAACTAGCTCTCTCTCTCCTGAAATTCCCTACCAAACCGAACTCGAATGCCGTTTGCTTCTTTTCTTTATTGATAGAAGAATAGGATTTCAACGCCCAGTCGTCTCTTAAACTACAATACAGGTGCGATATCAAATAGAATGTAAGTTGCTCCGTGTCACTTGGTTCGACCACTGTTTAGTCCTGACCAGCGCACAGGAATTCGACGCTATACTCGACGTCTCCTGTGACTTATTGGGGACAATATGAGGAAATCTCCCGATACAATGCACATCTCAATGTTGTGGAGAGACTTTGGGCCGCATGGTATGCCTGGATGCAAAATGATGTCCTTGCAACTGGCATCATGTCATTTGTGATGCATGAGCTTGTCTATTTCGGCCGTTCTCTTCCCTGGATTATCATCGACACCTTGGGCTTGTTTAGGAATTATAAAATCCAGAATGTAAGTGGATCGGATTTCAATGCCTATGGCACAACGCTAACTGGCTACTCAGAATAAAATTCCTTCACTTAGAGAGCAATGGGATTGCGCCAAGTTTGTCCTCCTTAGCCACTTCACGGTGGAACTTCCGCAGATTTGGTTGGTGTCTCAATTTAACCTGGCTTTAAGTGTTTTTCTAACAGTACATCTGCAGGCTTTTCCACCCCATGGCTCAATTCTTCGGTCTATCTACATCGGTTCCTTTTCCCTCTGTTTGGACCATGATGTACCAGATCGCCATTTTCTTTGTTGTTGAGGACACATGGCATTATTTCTCTCATCGTGTCCTCCATTGGGGCCCTTTGTACAAGGCCATCCATAAAATCCACCACCAGTATTCGGCACCCTTCGGTATGGCCGCCGAATATGCATCGCCTATTGAGGTCATGATTCTTGGGTTTGGGACCGTTGGAAGTCCGATTCTCTGGTGTGCGTTGACTGGCGACCTGCATATCTTTACGATGTATGTGTGGATTGTCCTACGGCTCTTTCAGGCCATTGATGCGCACAGCGGCTATGAGTTTCCTTGGAGTCTCCATCATTTCTTGCCCTTCTGGGCTGGAGCTGATCACCATGATCTCCACCATGAGAAATTTGTCGGCAACTATTCGAGTAGCTTCCGGTGGTGGGATTACCTTCTCGACACTGAATACACACCCGAAGCTCTTAAGCGCCGAAGGGAGGGCAAGATTACAAAAAAGGCTCAGTGAACACTGCTGTCATTGAATCATAACGGCCTTTATCTGTCTACCTGAGATGCGTGCAACAGACTGCTCTATGGCCCTGCGTAATGTGGTAATACGAGAGGTAATTATCATTTGATCCTCTTTCAAGATATCAATATTGTAATGTGTGTGGCGGCTATGGCTGTTAGTTCATGGACCAACTTACTCAACCTAGCTTTCGTCCCATCTCAATAATTTCTTTTGGTGTTTTTATTGCAGCTTGGTGGATCTTCTACTTCTTCTTGTATGTATATGAAGATTGGTTATATGTGATGCAGATATAGAAAATAGAACTATAGACTCTACATACTGTACTCTACCTCCAGCTACTTTTAAGTGGGAGTGATTATAGACTTTATAGGACTCATACCATGGTGATGCCATGTGTCCTGTAAAATCAGTTACCAATGTGTATTGACTAGATACATATATATACATGTATATTAGAATTGGTGTGGGGGTAAGATCATATGGTTACTCAAGGCCAATGCCATATGTCATGGAAGATAGTTGATTTCAAACCAAATATCAATGCTTTAATAGATAATATATAGACATGTGATAGTGCATATATAAGAATATCCTATATTTCATAAAGGAAGGAAAAGAAGAAAGGAATATACACACTATCCACAAGTTAGCTACTAGAGTGGGAAATTTACTCTTTAGTAGTTTAGCCTCTAGGGCCCATATGTGATAAGAAGGTGCATACTACAGCTAGGATAATAAGAAATGTCTATAAGAAATGTCTAGGAATTAAGATATACTGTTGGTTCAAGATGGGAGTTTATTATGATAGCACATGCAGCTGTAAGTATGATGGTGTTTATATAATGAATATCTCTAAGTACATACTCTGAGAGCTTCATAGTAGTACCTGCTAATCATGTGGTAGCTGCTTGCAGCTTAGGTATGCTATAAGGTGCTGGGGCTAACTAACCCCTACTACTAGTACAGCTTAGTCATGACTAAGCCTTAGTATTTGGGGTTGTGCATAGTGCGACCCTGCTATCTTAATAAAAATAACATCTTAATGTAAAAAGCAATCCACATCTAAGGTAGAAGGTAGTATAATATAATATTATTATTAAGGAGAAGAGTATCTTTTTTTATCTACTATACTATTTTTTAGCTATAAGTATAATTATTAGTTACTATAAATACTACTAAATATATTAAGGTTATTCCTTTCTATACTAACCTAAGTCTAGGGTAGATTTAACTTTACTTATAACTTTTTATTATAGGCTGCCTTAATATACTCTTTAGAGTACTATACTATATTCTTTATATATTTAGAGCTAAAAATAGGGGAATTATATAATAGCTATAAAGAGCTATTTAAAAAAAGATTATAAACTAAGTATAATAAAATATAAAAAGTCTAATTAATCTAAGAATTAGTTAACTAGTTTAGCTAAAGAAAAAGTAAGAGTATCTAGTAGATAGAAAGAATAGAATAATATTAAGATAGAGAAAAGTATTAAAATAATTAAATAAATATATAATAAATTAAGACTAAAAAAGTAAAAGAACAAGTCTAGCTCTTTATTAAAGAATTAAGAATTTAAAAGAAAAGAGATAATAATATAAATAATAATAAAGATTAAGAAAAAAGAGATAGTAATAAAAATATTAATAAAAAATATTAAAGTTTAGTATTAAAAAAAAATAAAAGTATAAAATAAAGTAAAATTTCAATAAAGAAAATAAAGAAGCAAAGAAATATAATATTATTTTTATTAATATTTTATAATTAGCTTTAGAAGTATTAAAAAAGTCATTAAATTTTATTAATTAAATAAAAGTTTTTATTAATAATTAGCTAATAACTAATTATAATATTTATTAATATTCTAAAGATATTCAAGAGCCTTTCTCTAATTATAGAAAGCTTTATTATTATTAATAAAAGCTCTAGTACTAATCTAGCTCTAAAGTAGTCTTTTATCAAATTAATTAAAATAAAAAATAAAAGGAAAGAATACTATAAAAAAGTTATATAATTAGTATATTTATTACTAAAACTATTAAAGCTGTATATTTTAATAGTAATAATATAATTAATTTCTTATAAATTTTAGATAGTTTCTTTTATGAATATCTTATTTTAATTAATAAAGAAAAACTATAATATATAGTTAAATATTATAGTATTATTATTAAAATATAGATAAAGAGCCTTTTAAAAAATAGAAAAAAAAACTTTAGAGCTATAAAAGAATTATTAATCAATAAATATATAAATACTAACTAGATTTAGAAGATCTTTAATTTCTAATAACTTAAGAATTTAACTAATAGTAAATAAGATAGTTATAGATAAATATATCTAATGGTTTTATTTAATATTAAAGAAGCTTAAGAAGAAGAGTTAGCTTAATAAATATATGTATTATAATATTTATTTAAAGACTCTTATTCTTTATATAAAAGAAGTTATTTAAAAAGAAAAAATTTAATATTAACAAGTCTAGAATAATAGTTTATTCTAAGATAATAAAGATAGTAATTTATTTTATATAAATATAATATTATAAAAGCTAGATAAAAGTACTAAAACTAATTATAATCTATTATAGAAATACAATAATTCTAAGAAGAGTACTATTCTAATTAGATTAAATAATAAATATCTAAAAGAGAAATTAATATGTTTAAAGACTAGCTTTATCTAGAGTAGCTAGTTAATAATAATAACTATAAGATTAATCTAATTAGTTATAAAAAATCTTAGTAATTAGTTTAAGAAGCTTTGCTTAAATACTATAGAAATTATAAAATAGCTTAATATATAGAATATATATATAAACTATTCTATACTAGGACTAATAATAGAGTATCTAGGTCTAGAAATAATAATAAGTTATCTAGACCTATAAGTAATATTGGCCTATCTAGATCCACTAGTAGTAATAGATTACCTAGGTCTATTAGTAGTAGCTAGTTACCTAGGTCTATTAGTAGTAATAAATTATGTAGGTTTAGAAGTAGTACTGGATTATCTAGATCTAAAAGTAGAGTATTTTACTATAAATACTAGATATATAGATTGTATTCCTTTAAATCTAAATTAATATTAATTTTATCTTTTACTAGATAAGTATTATTAAATAAATTACCCTACTTAGTAAGAGTTCCTTAAATAAAAAGTTATTTATCTTAATTATCTAAAAAAATTTACTAGAGACTATATAATATAAAAGAATAAGAACTTTTATTTTTATTATTCTAAAGTAATAAATATATAAAGAAATAAGAGTATTTATAAATAATAATAATAATAGAAAACAATTTAGATATTTATAAAGCTAATTTCTTCTTATATAATAATAAGAAAGATTTTAATAATTTTAGAGAATTAGTAATTCTAAATATTAAAATTAGATATTATAACTATAATTATATTAAATTTTAATAATAAGAATAGCTATAAGCTAGCTACTATAAAAAAAATTAGAATATATTTATAAAAAATAATAAAATTAAAGAGATATTACTATCTATAAATTAAATATAACTTTAAGAAGAAAATCTTATAGAAAGATAAGATATTATAAAAAATATAAAAATCTAAAATAAAGAAATAAAAAAAGGAATTATAAATAATAAATCCTTTAAAAAAAAGGATTTTAATCTTATATTTTTATTAAACTAAATTTTATTTTAGAAAATAAAAGTCTCTATTATAGACTTAAATAAAGTATTATCTATATTATATAAGGCTTTATTTCCTTTTATTAGAAATCTAAAGCTAATTATTATAGTATATAAAATAAATAAGAAATTTAAACTATATATAAATAGTATTAAAATAGCTATTTCTTTAATTAAAAAGATAACAATAAAGAAAAAAAGCTAAAAGTAGTATTATATATATATATATATTATTTAGTCTAAGAGTAATAATTGATAGTAAAGCTAATATTAATATTATTAAATATTATTTAATTAAAAGTTATAGTTACTTATTATACTATTAAGTAATAACTTTATAAGAAGTATTAATAAAAAATTAAATAAATTCTTTAGTATCTATAAATATATATCTATCTTAATTAAAGGATTTTTATATTATATTCTTCTTTTATTATTAAAAATATCTTATTAGATAAATACTCTTAGATAGCTATTTAAATATTTAAACTAGGCTATATTATATAATATATAAAGATAGATTAGTTAAAACTATTATTTATTTCTTAAATTAGAAGAACTTCGATGATATTAATCCTTATTTTCTCTTTATTAGATTTTAGGAATAAGAGCCATAGTAAAGTATTCTAAGATAAAGAGATATATAAAGTACTAATAAAGTATAATAAAAAAATTAAAAGCTAGGATTATTAATAGATTAGATCTTAGCTAATAATAAGATTTATAGAATAAGTTTAGGATAAATAAGATTTAAGTAAGAAAAATAATAAGTAACTTAAATCTAGATTAGACTTAGATTTAAATTTAAGGAAAAAACTAAGAAAGAAAAATAAAAGATAATAAAATATCTAAGTTTAAGATAGACTTATTATAGAAAATAATAAAAATAGATATAAAAGATAATTTTATCCTTATAACAAATAAGAGCTATAAAAATAAATAAAATAAAATAATTATATATATTTCTTAGAGGATTAATCTTATAAATTAAAGTTTAAAGTAAGGTATTATATTAATATAATATATAAGTATAAAACTATAAAGATAAGAGTAGTAAATATAGCTATACTAGAGAAAATAGAGCTATTAGAAGAAAGAGCTTACAAATTAGTAGTACTTAAGATATTATAGAAATATAATATTTAAGGGGTAGAGTTACCTAATACTCCATATTAATAATTTATTAAATCTAGTATATCTAGTATTATAAGAGGCTTGAGACTTATACTAGAATAATAAGTAAAACTAAAAATTAGCTCTAATATTATACTATAAAAAAGAAAGTTTCTAATAAAAATTCTTTATATTAGAGAGGGAGTATTAGCCTAGAGTTTTAAAAAGAAAAGAAGAATAATAATAGAGATATCACTATCTATTAAGATCTAAACTATTCTTTATAAACTATAGTAAGAGAAGAATATTTTAATTCTAGAGATGCTAAAGCTAACTAGTTATAATATAGATTCTTAAAGAATAATTAGAAATAAAGATTTTAGAATATAGAAGAGGCTCTTATTAAAATAAATAATTTCTAGATTAAAGGATTTCTAACTTCTATATTAGGAAAATAATAAAATTATAGCAGGTAAGGCCTGCTGAGTGCTCAAGCTTACTAAAGTACTTATAATCTGCCTTAGGTACTAATATAGTTATATAATCTTAGCTATAATTTATATACTCCTTATTATATTTAGCTACTATGGCCATAGTTAGAATCTCTTAGTAATTTCTTATTAACTAAATTTAGATTATATATTTCTAGGCTTCTAGCCGATAATATTAGAAATTACTTATCCTTAGATAGTTACATAAAGTTAGTAAGAGATAGTTAAACTAGCTAAAACTACTATTATAATTAGCTAGTTATATATAAAAAATATAAAGATAAAATAAACTAGATAAATTAGAAGAGATAGATAAGGTTATAAAATAACACTCTAGAATAGATAGATTTAATAGTATAGAATAATAAATTTTAATTAATAATAATGGAAGGATTAAATATATTATAAGTATAGACTATATAGTAGAATAATATATAGAATAAAGGTTTTACTTAATTTACTTAGTAATTAAAGAATATAAATAATTTATCCATATAATCTAATAGATAGATATTATAGCTAACTAAATAGCTTAAATAAAAGTAAGATAAATAGCTATCTCTATCTGTATATTTACTATATCTACTATAGCTATACTAATATAGTAGCCTAAGGTACTAATTATAACAATAATATCTATTAATAATAAAGTAAGAAGACTAAAACTAGCTCTATCTACGATAGAAATATATAATAGTACTAATAAAGCTATATATAGATTTTTTACTTTAAGCTATATATAAAGCTACTACTAAAGTAATATATAATTAGCTCTTACTATAGATATGTATAATATATATTTAGTAAGCTTAAGATAAGTACTACTATAATATTTATTCTATAAATAAATTAATATAGATATAATCTAATATAAAAGAGATATTAACTAGTATATATAACTAGCTTAATATTATATTCCTAGACTAAGGCTATAGTAAGAAGGCCTTATAAGAGTTGTAGAGCCTATACTAGGATAATTATTTATTTAATAAGCTACTAGTGGATTTTAATTAACTATTAATAAAAGCTAGAGACTATTCCTAGTTTAATAAAATAAAGAAGAAGTATCTAGATAGTATTCTAAGCTACAAAATTAAAGAACTACTTACTAATATTAAGAAGAAAGAGATCTTTATAAACTATTACTAATAGATATAATAAATAGCTAGCTAATAGCTAAGTAGAAGCCCTATATAAGAAGAGTAAACTATTTAAATATTAGTATAATAAAAATATAATTACTATAAGCTATAGTTACCCTATTTATGTATATTCTCTCTATACTTCTAGTACTAGCTATTATAAATATAACTAACTTTATAGATTAGAAACTAACTGTTATAACCTTAGCTTATTCATATTATTATATAAACTAGATTAATAGGGCTAAATATATCTACTACTATATTAAATAAAGATATCTATATTATAGGATTTTAGATTATATAATTAAGGGATGCTAGTACCTTAATATAGTTTCTTTATAAAATAGAGACATAGGATAGCCCTATACTTTTTAAGCTATTAGATCTATACTTAAACATAATAAAGTAGATAAATAAGCTTTAAAATCTACTAATAAAGTAAGTAAACTAGAAAATTAGTTAATAGAATCTATAAAGAGACTCTTATAGAGGCTAGTTAAATAATTAATATAACTAAAAACTAGTCTTAACTATATATAGAAAAAGAAGATATATTTACTAATTATAAAAGATTTTAATAGATTACTAAATTTAATATCCCTAGAATTTATTATATCTAGAATACTTAATATAGAATATAATTATAGAACTTTATTTAATATATATATTTTATATAGGTATACTTTATATAGAAGTTATAACTAAGTAAATTGAGATTAAGCCTATTTACAAAGTATTAGTAAACTAGTATAATAAAAAGTATTATCTTAATAATTATCTACTTTTTATTAAATATTAATAGGAACTACTAATATATAGTTTAAATATATATAGCCCCTAAGCTAAAAGATAAGACTAATCTAATCTTAAGGATCCTATAGATAGTAGATAAAAAATAATTATAAATATAAAGAGGCCTTACTTAAGATTTATAAATAACTTTATAGTAAAGAATATTAAGAATAAGCTAAAGATAGTAGTAAAGTAGATTAATATCTAAGAATCTATAATTTATAATTAGTAATAAAGAAAGAATAAGATTATATAAATCTTTACAGTTTTACTACTAGTATTAAGGATATTAAAAAAGACTTTATAAATTAAAAATATATTAATCTAGATATAAAGCTATTAGTATATTACTATAAGTTTCTAGATGTATTAAATTAAAAGAAGGCTAATAAACTAGTACTATATTATCTAAATATTGATTACTAAATTAAGCTTATTAAAGATAAAGAACGAAAATTTATAAAAACCTCTATAAGACCTATTATATAATATACTATAAGAAGAGCTTCTAATACTATAAAAGATATCAATAGAATTATGAGAAAAGGCTTTCTCTATGTTAATAGCTCTACTACTATAATACTAGTACTACTTATTTATAAATCTAAAATAGATTATAATTCTATATTAATTATTATATATTAAATATAATTATATAGAAAGACTAATATTTATTTCCTTTAATTAATAAGACCCTAGAGTATATCGTAAAAATAAAATAATTATACAGCTTAATATAATTACTAGCTTATATAAGATTTATATTACTTTAAGAGATAAATAATTAATTCACTATTTTCTATATATATTTTAGTCTATTTAAATAATTAATCAAAATATCTTTTAATTATATATTAATTAGATACTCTAGAATTTTCTAGATAAGTTTATGTCTATATATATTAATAATATACTAATTCTTAATAATAAATTATTAATAAATACTAATAATATATTTATTAGATACTTAAGTACTTAAAAAAAGAACTATAGCTAGATATTAATAAATATAAATATAAAATAAAAGGTATAAAGTACTTTAATTTATAGTAAAAGCTAGTAAGATATATAGATAGATCTTAATAAAATAAAAACTATATTAGAATAGTAAACTCTACTTTTATATATAGTATATAATTATTGCTTAGTTTTATAAACTTCTGTTAATAATTTATATAAAACTTCTTAGATATAATATAATTATTAATAATATTAATATATAAAAGAGCCTCTTTTATATGGATAAGTAGATAAAGATCTTTAAATTATTAAAGAAGATATTTCTTATAGCCCTAATTTTAATATAATTTAATCTTAATAAGAAAATAGTAGTTAAGATTAATACTTTAAACTAGATAATAGAGGCTATCATATTATAGTATAATAATAATAATAATAATATATTAAGGCTAGTTATCTAATAGATATCTTGAGAAAAAATATACTAATAAAATATAATTATAAGATCTATAATAAAGAGTTACTTACTATTATTAATATATTTAAGAAATAGAAATTAAAATTAATTATTAGCTTATTATAATTTAAATTTATTATAAATTACTAGAATCTTAAATACTTTATAGATATATTAATTATACTAACTAAGTAGATTTAATTATGAAATATATTATAGGCCTAGAAAGCTAGCTACTTATCCTAATATATTATTATAAAGAGAGTAAGATATATTATAAAATATAGAAAATAAATTTAAAGTATATAACTATTATTTAGTATCTCTTAAGATTATTACTAGCTGGATATATATATAGATATTTATATTTATTAAGTATTATTTAGTCTAGATATAAACTCTCTAAATAAATATAGTAATTAATACACTAAGTAGCCTATCTATATAATTTTATATATGATATTTATAAAGAAGATACTCTTATTACTATAAGATTCATAGAGAAATATCTAGCTAATTAATATTAGATTAACTAAGATATAATAGACTATATAGAAGAGAGATATATAATTCCCTAGTATATTATATGTATAAGTATTAATTACTAAGTACTTAATATTACTAGATAGTTATCTACTATACTAAAACTATAAATAAATTCCTAATTTAGAGCTACTATAAATAAGAATATTATAAGAGATCTATAACTTAGTATTTATTAGCTATCTAAAGAAAAATATTTTATATAAAATTATAATATAGAACTTCTACTAACTAGAGATATCTATAGACATCTAATAATTTAGAGAATTATAATAAGTATAATACTAATTAAATATAGTATAAGTAGTATTAGGAATTATTAAAACCTTTACTAATTCTAGACTATAAATACTATAAGATTATTATTAACTTTATTATAAAGCTACCTATATCTAATAGTTATAAAGATATGATAGTAATTAGTAATAAATTTAGAAAAGATATAATTTTAGTTCTTTATAAATAAATAGATTATAAGAGAGTAATATAACTTTTAATAAATTAATTTATTAGATATTATAGTATCTCTAATATAATTATATTAGGCTATAGTCTATAATTTATTAGTTAGTTCTAGGAATACTTCTATAAATAAATTATATATTAAATAATAACTTTTAATATCCTTCTATCTATAGACTAATAAATAGATTAAATAAATAAATACTATACTTAAAGCTTATCTATAGAATTTCTATAACTATATTTAAACTAATTAGAAGCTATTATTACTAATAGCCTAGCTAGTAATTAATAGCTAGAATATTATAAGTATTACAGTTGGTCTATTCTTTCAAATTTATAGATATGATATTAAGCTACTTAATATTAAAGTACTAGATTAGAAAACTATTATTATTAAAGTAACCTACTTACTAAAGAAGAGAGTTAATAAGATTATTACTAAGATATAGTAAGCTATAGAAATAGCTTAGTTAGAATTTACTATAACTTAATAATAATATACAGAGATTTAAACTACCCGTACATATTAAATCTATATATTATATAGTTGAATTAAAAGTATAGCTAGATCTATAGAATATCTAAATAATTATGTAGCTATAAGCTTAATATATAATATATAAAGTCTATAATATTTAAAGCTATTAATTTATATATATATTAGTTAAATACTTGTTTAGAGATATATAAAATATTTTATATTAGCCTCTCATAGCCTACTATAAATAATCTATTCCTGAGCTACCTAAATAATAATTATTAGCTACCTCTAAGGCTAGTTAATAGTAAAGCTAGATATATAGTTAATAAGATGTTACAGAAATATAAGAAATAAATTAAATAAGGCTATTATATAGACTACTTAGTCAAATAGATAAACTATAAATATCTTACTTAGGAGCCTACTACTAATCTTATTGATATAATAGTACTTAATACTTAGAAGAGCTGCTAGCTTAATTTAAGGAAGAGAGTATAGTATAACAGATAAAGCCTACTAAGTACTTAAGCTTACTAAAGTATTTATAATCTACCTTAAGCACTGATATAGTTATATAATCTTAGCTATAATTTATATACTCCTTATTATATTTAGCTAAGCCCTAGTTAGAACCTCTTAGTAATTTCTTACTATATAAGTCTAGGTTATAGATTTCTAGGCTTTCTAGCCTGTGACAAAAATAGCTTAATATAGATTCATTAAATAAAAGAAAATTAATAGATATAGAGACAACTACGATAGTATTATTAAATAACTTAGAATTAATAAATTTAAATAATAAATTAATTAGTTAAAGTATTCTAATTAGATTCTAGAAAATTTAGATATACTATTATTCGATAGTAGCCCTTTATAGTAATATCTATAAAGAGAAAGATAATAGTTGATTATTACTAAATATTAGCTAAGTAAAGCTAACTTATTAAATAAAGTATAAATAAAAATATGATATTTTTATTTTATTCATAGATATCTATGTTCAGCTTATTATTTTTAGTTATCTATTTAATAATTGTCTATACACTAGAAAAGTAATAAGCTAAATTATAAAGTCTATAAAGATCTAAATTTTTTTAAGATATTTATAGATTATAAGGCCCTAAAATACTTTATATAAAAGTAATAAGTTAACTCTTAGTAAGTTTATTAGAATAAGTTTCTTTCTAATTTTTATTTCTTGATTATTTTCTACTCTAAGAAGCTATATATATTAGCTAATATATTGCTTTAGCTAGAGTATATTAAAGAAATAAATAATTACTAAGTCTAGCTAATAGTAAAGCTAGATAGTTTTGATCTATAGATCTTAGTAGTTATTATCTCTTAGCTAATATTAATAATAGACTATATATCTAAAGCTAATTAATAATATAGTAGCCTATAGCCTATTAAAGAGCTAGTATAGATAGAAGATAATTAATAAAAACCTAAAAATAGATTTCTACTTTTTTAAAGATCTAATAATACTAGATATAGATAGTCTATATATTAGATTACTAGATAAAGTCCACTATCTACTTGAATAGAGTAAAGATAAAGTAGCTTACCCATATTTATTATAATTAGATCTCTTAGAGATAAGATATAGATTATTATATAGATAACTATCTTATCCATTATTATATAAAGATATATAGAGATTTACTATTAAGCTTATTATAATTTTTTCTAATCTTTAACAGCCCTAGTTATCAATATATTATGGTGAGACATGTGACCATAGGGCACAACCTGCAGACTCCTATTAGTAGAACTTAAGGAGATTATTAATCTACTACTATAATATACTATATACATATCCTACTATAAAATAGTAGTATATCTTTCTTAATCTAAGATCTCTAATTAAAAGCTCTTCCCTAAGAAAATTTTTCTCCTCTCTTAAAATGCCTTACTATTCTATAAATATTTTAAACTACCTGTAAGGGACCCCTTACTAGTTTACTAGCTAGACAAGCTATTACTAAAAATCATTAAATATTATTAACCTATAATATTATTAGTTTCTCTTAGGACATAATACACACTGCCTACTAACTAGGAGTATATTATAGTAATTTCCCTACTTAGATATATTCTCCTAATCTTAATACTTATATTTATTATATTATATCTAGCTACCTGGACCCTCTATCCCCTGTCTTAATAATATTATTAGATAGAATAAGAGCAACCTCTGAACTTATTATATCATAATATCTAGAGGATTAACTACACTCATTAAGGAAGCTCTAAATAGTTATTAGATGCTTTTTAGCTAAGATAAATAAAATTACTGCTATTAAATATAAAATACCTAAGAAAGTAAAGCCTAAGGCCACTGCCTAGGAAAAAACCTAAGATAATAAAGGTCCTTAGAAAGCTATCCCTATTAAAAGGATACCTACTATATTATTTAACCTAATTTTTAGTAGAAAATATTCCTTTTCTATAGAACTATCTTAGGCATTACTAG
This sequence comes from Scortechinia acanthostroma, assembly GCA_011319215.2. Taxonomy (NCBI): domain Eukaryota; kingdom Fungi; phylum Ascomycota; class Sordariomycetes; order Coronophorales; family Scortechiniaceae; genus Scortechinia; species Scortechinia acanthostroma. Next base: position 20,855 of record JAABUG020113194.1, read on the forward strand.
TAAATATCTAGATAATACTAGAGTTAAGACTATCTAGCCCAGACCTACTATAGTAGGACTTTTTTATATTATATTACTCTCCTATAGTTAAAACCTAGCTATTATACTTATCTAATAAAGATATAGTATCTAGTTCTAGTAATCTACTACTAGGCCTAGACTTATTATTTAACACCTATAAGATAATCTAACCTAGACAGGGAATACTAATTAGTATAACTAATACTAGATAAGGCTTATCTAGCAAACAGCATGCAGATACTATTAATACTAAAGAATTTAAGTAAATATTATTCTTACTAGTATAGCTTTAGATACTACAGTAGATTATTTAGTAGACTATATAGATATCTATCCCAGTACTATAGACTACTATAAAAAAGTCTATTATTATACTAGATAAATATTATTATATATCTATATCCTTAGCAAGTAATGTATCTATAAGTAATTATTAGTATGTAGTAGATATAGGATTCTTTTTCCCTAATATACCTTATTCTTAGGGTTATAGTAACACTATAGATTATAATAATAAAATATATTACTACTTTATCTATACCTTTATAAATAGATTATATATAGTAGTATATTTATAGGATATTATAAAATTATTATAGAACCTTTATACTTACTTATATATTAAGGCTGCAAAATAGTAGAATAATAAGCTAGATCTAATCTACTTACTTAGTATAGATAACTAGTATAAGTAGATTAAATATTACTTCAAAATATCCCTACGTGAAGTAATAGTGAAACTAGTAAACAAGAAATATATTATAATAGATATTTAATATTATAATAATCTATCTACTTATATCTTTATAATTATTATACTTACTAAATAAGTAGGTGAAGCTAAAGCTAAATATCCTCTTATACTATATACTTAGTATAATATTAATATTATATTATAATCTAAAATTAATAAACCTTAGGAGGGCACAACTATTGCTAAATTTATTAATATTCTTAATAGAAAATAGATAAACTAGTTTTAATTATTTCTAAAATTCCTATCTCCCTACTAAATTATCTCTATACTGATGGTAGCTCAATATTAGCAATGCCTATATTGGGGAAGAGTATGTTGATTCCTTCTAAGTCTAAGCTAATACTAGTAATATAGAAGTATAAGTATTATATTATATAATATAGTATACTAGGCAAGTATACTAAGTATATATAACAGTATCCCTAGTAAGATAAAGAAAAAATAGAAAAAAAAAGAAAAGGGATTAGCTATTATATAAGTATTAGAAAGACTATTTATTAGTAGCTACTAGTCTATGAATACTTTTTAGTAGCTATAATAGATAAATTTAAGAATAGCTAAAGGTAGAGATATAGTATAAAGTAAATATAGTAGAATTAATATTACTAATCCTAATATATAAGTTAATAAGCTGAAAAGCTATAGTTAAGAAGGAAGGGCTTAGCTAGTAAAATATTAAATTTTAAGTAGCAAAAAGAATAAAAGCTAGATATATCTCTCTTATTACTCTAATACTAAGTAAGACCTTAACTAGATATTTTTTTACTTCTAGAGAAAGTAGCTAGTTATTAAGGCTTTAAGATAATAGTTTTACCTAAGTTATTATATTAAAATAAGTATATTTAATATATACTAAAGCCTTTATAGTATCTTCTATATATATTATATCTTTAGTATAACTAGTAGTTTTTACTAGGGTTTACTATAAGATATAGACAGGCTTTCCCTAGGGAAATTTTAATATATTCTCTATAATCTTAAGATTTATACTAAGATATTTATAGGATACTAGCTATATAGTCTAATTTATTATAATTATAGTAGATATATTATATTAGTCTAATAAATCTTCCTCCTTAGCTAGTATATTAATATCCTATATAATATAGTTAAGATTTAAAGAGAGATTATTAAGTAGATTAATCTTCTAATTATTCTTATCTTTATTAGGAGTTAGCTTATAATAAGTCTATTTCTAGACTATATTATATATTTAGGGCTTCTTAAGACTCTAAATAGCTTAGTTAACTTTTATAATAGCTTTCTATAGGATAGTAAGTCAATTAGATAACTAAAGAATAAGATTATTATCCTTAGATAAGCTCTAAGATAATAGATAAACTAATTAATTATCTTTATTAGTAGTCTTAGTAACTCTAAAGTAAAATATCTAGTATTTATTATTATTATTCTTTATATCTTTAGTTACTCACTATTTATATATATCCTCTATAATATTATTATTTAAGTGATTAGCTTAATATACTAACCTCCTAGTTATATTAGACTATATAGAAGGTTACTATTTATTTTTAATATTCTTTCTTATATTGAGTTAGGTAATCTAGCTAATCTTAAAGTAACTTTCTAGCTATTTATAAGTACTGCTCTTCTATATTAAATAGTTTAATCTAAATATATTTATTAGCTCTAATTATTTAATCTATATTATTATAATAATTTATAAAATAGAGAGTAGACCTTTACTTTAAGAAATAATACTATATACTAGATAGTAAAATATATCTTATACTATATTATATATATTTATATAATTAAGAATAATACTAATAGATATTATATCTAGCTTAAATTCCTATTATTTTAGATAGGCTAGTAGAGGACTATTATTCTATATAATCTTTATAATATCTAGGTTCTATAGATAGAAATTCTATAATATTAGGAGAAATAGATTATATATAGTTAATTTAGCTAGTTTTATATTATTTTTCTTCTTTTTCTCTACTTTTTCTTCTTTCTTCTTCTTCTCTACTAGCTTTTTAGCTATTATTTACTTTATTCTTAGTATATCTTTAGAAGATAGATTATATTAATTAGAAAATAGATTATATTAAGAAGATATTAGAGTAGATAAGAGAAGCAAACTTTTTAATTATTTAGTATTAGTAATTAAGGTACTGTTTTCTAAAGTTTATTTAGAAAGGATAGAGATAGTATTTTTAGAAGTTCTAAAGATATTAGGATTATTTAATAAGTCACTAATACTTTCTAGAAATATAGTAGTATTAATCTAAGGTAAATATTATACTAGGATAAGTCTGCCTAAAATATAATTTTTAAGAATTAGATTATAGGGTTCTTTGCTTTTAGTAGTATCCTCAAGATAATTTTAAACTATCTACTTTTTTTAGGCCTTCTTTAGAGGTATTAAGCTCTTATTATATAGCTACTCTTCTATCTGACTATTAGAGAGAACTTAACAATCTTATCTAGTAAGAAGGAGTTATTAGATTTAATATGTATATTAGATAGCAGATATATATACTAAAGATATATTAAGAGTAAATAAAATATAAAAAAATAGTATTAAGATAGTAGAAAGCAGGTAAAAATAAGGGTATTATGGATAAATAAAAGATAGTATAGAAAGAGAAAATAGTATTAAGGGTATAGAAGAAGATAAAATAAAAAGAGATAAAGAGAAAGTTAAGAGGTAACTAAAAATATAGAAAACTTAGTTAATATTATAATTATAGTAAATAATATATTAAAGAAGCTAGATAATAAATAGTATAGAGTATATAAATAAAAAATTAAATATAGCTTAATTAAAGATAGATAAAGATAAAGTAATATTAATAAAAAGAACTATATACTATAATAATAAAAATAGATATAAGAATATAACTACTCCCCTTTACTTTTCTTTTTTTCTTTATTTACTATTATCTTAAAGTCCTTAACTAATTTTTATATATTATTAAGTTAATCTACTAGCATCTAAATATTTTATTTATTATTATAATCTTTCTACTTAATAAGATATTATATCTTAGTTTTCTTTTTATCTTTCTCTTTACTAACTAAGAGGGTCTATTTAGCTATAGTTTTCTTAATCTTATATAACTAATATTACTTAGTATTACTATCTATATAGATAGATTCTAGCTACTTAGATTTATAATAAAATAAGTCCTTATTATAATATTTTTCTAAGTATATAATAAAATCATTAGATATATCTTTTAATCTTTAGAAACATCTAGTTTATATATAAGTAGCCTAACTTTCTTAACTACTTTAAAAAGACCTATAAAATAGTTACTAATTTTTAATCCAATATTAATTAGATAGTGTAATCTATATATAGCTTTAATAAAATTATATTATCTTTGTTAAATAAGTAAGATAATTATATATCATAAGTAAATCTTAATAGTTTAGTTACCCTATTTATTTTATCTATTAGTCTAAGTATAGTAGACTATTAAGTAATACTACTTAATATCTAATAATTTAAAAAATTCCTTCTAGGGTTCTAATATAAACTTAGAGTCTTTATCTAAGATAATAATATTTATTTAGGAATACTCTAATCCCTAGTATCTAATACTATAAGTAGTATATATCTACTTATTATCTAGCTTTCTAAGTTAAATAGCTAGATATAGCTATTATTCTCTTTATAAATCTATTAGTAACTAATATAATAAATTAAAATACTTAGTATTAGGTAAAGTAATAATAATATCTATTATTATTATAGAAAGGGATTAGTAGAGTAATTAATAGTTATAATACTCTATATAGTAAATACCTCTATATCTATTTTTTCTAGTAGTTAGGATAGAATTAGATATATTACTTTATCTAATATCTAATATAATAAAAGACTAAGCTATTAAGTAACTTTAGAGTCCTATTAATTCTAGGATAGCTATTCTTATTATAAATATTCTATAAGATTTCTTAGAGTAAAGAGTATAGTATATATAGATATCTATTATTTATATAAAATAATTAATTCTAGATATAGTATAGTAGGATAACTAGCATCTATAATATTATATTTTACTTAAGTATTTCTAAGATCTTAGACTATCTATAATTAGTAGAGTAGCTATTAATTATCTTCTATTTAAACTTATTAGATAGGGTAATTCTAAATATAACTAGATTTAGTTATTAGTTATTATAAAGAATATATCTAAATAGGATATTAAGCAGATTAGTATTAAGTATAGTTAGATTAGGCTTATCTTTTATAAATAATAGTAGATAAGATAGTATATTAGGTATAATATATATTTTCCTAGGCTTATAATATAGTACTAAATTTAGGAATAACTAGATATACTAAAATACTTAGACTAAGTATAAATTAAGCTTATCTATAGATAATATTAATAGACTTATCTATTATATAATATTAATTATTATAGAATAATTAGTATATAGATATGCCCTAGCTTTAAATACCTTAATTATATAATAATTCTTATATAATATCTATATAATATTAAATATTTCTAATTTAGTTAGCTAGTAATTCTTTTCTATAGTTATTAAGACTCTATTTAAGAATATAATTAGTAAACATATATTTTATAAAGAAGCTTTTAAATAATTTTAATTTAGAGTAAATATAAAATTATTAGATATATCTAGCTTTATATAAAAGATATATAGTACTATAATCTTACTATTTAGAAGAATTAATATCTATATATAGTAGTAGATTAATATCCTAGAAGATAAGTATTAATAGATTCTTAAAATATCTTTATAGAGAATTAAAACTCTCTTTCTCCTTATCTATAATATTATCTAAGGATATCTATTTAATATAGTATTTCTAAGCTCTACCTTTTATAAGGCTATAATTTAGTAACTATATCTTATAAATTTATAAAGATTAGATAATTATAGTATAATATAGGATATATTTTCTTAGTTAGCCTATAAGCCTAATATATATATTAAGATCTATAAGTATAACTAGAATCTTAAATATTAGAACTACTATAAGTTTATCCTCTATTATAGTTATACTAAAAGATAAGATATTCTATCTAAGTAGTTAAACTAATAGGAATCTAATAAATATTTTTTAGGATAATAAGATTATCCCTATCTTATTATATTTAGATAGAAATTCAGATAAATATTATATATAGTTATTAAGGGTTTTATTATATATAAAGTTATTAATATCTATTAGATTAATAAAAAGGCTTTTATTATCTTAAAAATTAAGTTAACTTAGTATTAAATATAGGATATACTATTAATAAAGCCTATAGAATATATATAGAAGTATTCTTACTCTTTATATATAATAATATCTATAAACTATTAGGAGTCTAGGTATAGTAGTTATTAGTAGAATATAGCTATTATATCTATAAAAGATATATATAGATATCCTATATATTCTATACTAATTTCTATCTATAAAGATACTAGATATATATTAGGAATAACTACTATATTAATTTTATAGAAATTAATAATTATATAGCTCTTAATTTTCTTATTTACTAGTTAGTTAATAATAAAAGCTAGTAAGGGTGGAAAAGATAATTTATTAAATTTTAGTAGAATAGGTATAGATTATAGTAGTAGATCTAAAATATATATTAAAGCTTTGGAAGAAGTAGTATTTATTAAAAATCTTATTTATCTAAGTTTATATAGGCTATTAAATATCTTATTTATTATCTATTAATATTTAGAACTAATATTATAGATTTTTATAGATTTCTTAATTTACTATTCCTATCTATCTTTAAGATAAATATATATCTATCTCTCTTTAGATACTCTAATTTATTAATATTTATATATACTAATAGATAGGCTATAACTACTTTTTTAAATTTATTAATTATTTTTAGTAGACTATATATCTAAATACTATTATAAAGCTTTATTATTATAGAGTTATCTACTATAACTTATAGTACTTTAATAGAGTCTTTAGATAGTATAATTACTAGATTATAGATATATAAAGTATTAATATAGTAGATATTTATAGCTTTAAATTCTAATAAAAGACTAAATTATTTATAATAGTTAAATATAATTAGTTAGTCTATCTAATTAATAATAATTTATAGCTAAAATTTACATCCTATATATAAGAGAAGAAAGTAACTTACTTATACTAAGATAGTTTAAAGATATAATTATAGTTATTAGAAAGACCTCTTGTATATTTTACTAGTATCTAGATAGTAGAATAAGATTATATTACTCTTTTCTTTTAAGTATAAATTATTTTAGGTCTATCTTATTAGGCTTTAGAGATACTATAAGTAAAAGCTTTATATTATTATAAGATATTATTATAGTTTTTTACTTAGTAAAGTTAATTTTAAATTTATTTTTCTAATATATTAGCTCTAATAAGTAAATTTACTTTTAATCCTTTAACTAGATATATATTTACTAATAATTTTAATAGATATCTTTTTATATCTTTTTTAGCTAGGAAAGATAGTAAAAATATAATAAAATAGATACTAATAAAGCTATTTACTATCCCTCTAATTAGTATTAGGATAGGATATTCCTAGATCTATATAGTTAGTAGATATTTTAATAAGAATTTTTTATTAATAATTATTATTATATAGCTAGAGTCTAGGTAAATTATTATAATTAGTTTCTCTATATTAAGATATACCTTAACTATAATATATTTCTAGGATTAAAATCCTATACTATTATATAGAGTAATATCTATTAGTTTTACTTTAATAATAGATAGGTTACTAATATCTATATAGAATATACTAGAACCCTTATAATCTAGAATATAAATATATAGGGTGTTATCTAATAATAAGAATTCCTATTTATATATATAGTATTATATTAGATATATAATAAGTTCTTTACTTTAGTTCTAATATTATACTTCTTTATTATAGTTTTAATTATTATAATAATTAGATGATTATTTATTAGGCTATTCCTAATTCTCTAGGAATTCTATTTCTCTATTATAGTATTTACTTAATTTAGCTTTAGTATAGTACTTATACTTATTATTATAATATACTTAAGATAGTCTCTAGATAAATCTACCTTAGTAGTCTCTATAAAGTTAGAAAGTCTAGAAATTCTATTAGTAAGACTAATTAGTATTATGTAATAGAGGTAGTACTAATATTCTCACCTATTAATTATTATTAGCCTTATAATCTTATAATTATAGCTAGGATTACTAGTATTAGGGCTAGTAAGATGACTAATTTCTATATATATTTCTATTAGTAGGATAAGCATAACTAGGTTTAGCAGGAAAACATTAAGGAAAGCCTTATTAAGGAGGTATAGGGAAGTAATTAGGATTAGGATTATAATTCTAAGGGCTATAAGAGAGCCTAGGTGTATAAGACTAAGTAGGCTAAGGATATTAGCTATAGAAGCTATTATATAAGCTATTCTAGGTAGCTATTTATAGTATAAGATAATAAGATTATTATATACTAGAGCTAAATTTATTAAACTAGTTTATTAACTTTCTATTTAGTATATTAATAAACTATATAATAGTTATCTTCTTATCTAGTTTAATAATAAATTTATAGAGGGCTATATCTATATTCCTCTAAGCCCTTAATACTAAAGGAAATTTAGAATTACCCTTACTATACTACTTAGTAAGTATAATGATTAGTATTATATATAAGAAGATAGTAGATATTTTATAATAATATTAGTAATAGTATAAACTATATTATCTAATCTTTAGCAGGCTTAACTTAGGGATAACTAGAATTAATTTTTAAGAATTATATACTAGTCCTTAATATTAGTTATATAGATTAGCCTATATTAGGTAATATTATCTAACTTAGAGTTTTACTAGTAAATAGCTTCTCTATAGAAATAGATATTAAGATTCTAGCTAATTTTTACTACTAATTTAGACTATTTAGTAATATATAACTAATTAGTAAATGCTATTATAGAATAATAGAAAATTTTATTATCTTCTTATATATTTCTCTACCTCCCTAAGAGAATAGTATATTAGGATAGAAAAACACTATATTAGTAGTATACTAGCTACTACTTATTATATACTTTTTATTAGTTATATTAGTATCCTAGGATCTTCTTATAGGACTATTATAGTATTAATAAGGGAAGTTATTACTATTATTACTACTTAGACTACTATTATAGTTATTATCTTAGTTTTACTATCTAGGATAATCTCTATATCTATCTATATCTAATTAATATTAATTATTCCTATTAACTAGTTCCTTAGATTAATAATAACTATGCCTGTTAGTATCTACTTAATACTAATTATTAACTAGTTCTCTAGATTATAGTTAATTATTAGCTGTAATATTAGCTTCTCCTAAGTTTTAGATTCTTCTAAAGTTCTTATTAGTCTAGTTAGCCTTGCTATTATCTCTCCACTAAAAGATAAACTAAATATTAATTAATATCTAAATAGAAGTAGCTACTATATTCTTAATTATTATATTAATCTACTTTTATTAAATCTCTATAAAAATTAAATTTTCTTTATTTAGGGTAGCTTCTTAACTTAGTCCTACTATAATTATTATTAGAGATTTAATAATTAATAGATCTTCTAATAATAATAGGCTTAGTGCTGTAGTTCTTAAAAATTTTAAAGATCTAGATAATAATAATAATAAGTTAAGAATAGGCTCTTCTAATTTCTTAAAAGGGGATAATTATCTATATAATCTATATTCTTTAAAAGGATCTAATTAACTAATCTAGTTTTTAAAGTTAGATAAGATTAGGAAATTAGTATAATTATCTTATTCTTTAGCTTCTTTTAGCTTTATGGTTTTAAATAGTATTATCTTTCTTATAAAAGATAGATAATAAGAAGTTAGTAGAGAAGTATAATTCTAAGATCTTCTAAGTAGTTTTTTTACTATATAGTTATTATTTTATAAGTAGGTATTATAGTATATAATATACTATTACTTATTCTATAGAAACTCTATCTTCTTAAGGAATTATTTAATTACTACTATAATAGATATCCTAAAGTATATTTAATTATCTAGGATAGCTTCCTTAATATTTAGATCAGACCTATACTAAAGAATATAGGTAACTTAAGCTAAAGTCTTAGTATTAATATTTTTTATAGTTTCTATATCTAGATTCCTAAACTACTATAACTAATTTATAGCTTTAATAATTTTTTTATTAACCTTAATACTTTAGGATAGTTATATACTAGGGAATAATTAGTATAATAAGTTAATAATATAAAGATAATTAGTTTAACTTATATTAATAATTATTTAATAAGAAGATAATAATTCTAGTTACTTAAAAGATAGAAATAGTAGAAATAATATAGAATTTAATAAAAGATTAAACTTTTAAGGCTATAGATAGTAAGATAGATATAGATAACTAAAAATAGAATAAAACTAAAAAAGTAGAATAAATAATAATACTTAGATAATTTAATAAATAGAAAGTTAGAAGGTAGTAGAATTAATAAAAACTAATAATTTTAATAGAAGATAGTAGAGTTAATAGAAATTAATAATTCTAATAAAATTTATATTACTAACTATAGTACTGCTAATTCCTCTATTAAAAAAGTAGTAAAAGATAGTAGAATAATCTTAATTAAATTCTATTTATAAAGGAAAATTAATAGATGCAGAAGAACTACTATAAAGTTATTTATTATTAGAATTAAAGT
>JAABUG020113305.1:0-31168 GCA_011319215.2 Scortechinia acanthostroma
CGTTCCATTCAGGAACACTTGCGCTTTCAAACATGGTTAGGATACGTCGATTTCAAGCAAACCTCTCACCTGTGCAAATTGGACTCAGCCTTGGCCGAACCCTAGTAACGCTAATTCCAGATTTTAATGGATATCCTATACCATGAACATCTGCAAGAGAAACCCTGTAAAGAGTGGGTTAAGATGTGGCGTTTGCGGTTGGGGAATGAAGAGGCTCACTTAAAAGTGAGAAAGGACGGCCCAAAACCGTCCTTACCCAGAAAGAGGATTACTGGAGTGCGTCTTGCAGCGTTTTGATATTGGCGCGGATCATATCGAGGTAGGTATCGCCGGGTGATCCGGGATCACCGAGAGCATCGGTATATAGGGCTTGAACCACTTTAACTCCCGCTTCACTGGCGATTTGATTGGCAAGCTTGTCACTGGCCACATTTTCGAGGAACACGGTTTTGACGTGCTTGGCTTTGATGGTTGTAATCAATGCGGCCACCTCTTTGGGATCGGGTTCTTGACCGGTGGTACCACCCGGCAGTACCACACCGGCAATCTGGAAGCCATAGCGCGTAGCAAAGTAGCCCATCGCGTCGTGATTGGTGACCAAGATACGGTTTTCCGGTGGGATACTGGCTAGAGAGGCAAACATCTCCGCATCGAGCTGCTCCAGTTGGGAAATGTAGTTGCCGGCATTGGTGTTAAACGTATCCGCATCGGCTGGATCCGCTGCCACAAATGCATCGCGAATGTTGAGGGTGTACACGATCACATTGGCCACATTTTGCCACAGATGGGGATCACACTCGCCAATGTCTTCGCCGGCTTGCGGTGCGCCACACTTATAACTGCCCGATACACCAATGATCTTGGCGGTATCAGCTGCGGTGGAAGTGGCATCCGCCCGCGCTTCAATGGACAAGAATTTCTGAATGCCTAAGCCTTGAGTGACGGTAATGACTTTAGCTTTTGTGCCCGAGTCCGCAATCAACTTATCAAGAAACTGTTCCAGACCCACTCCATTAACAAGGATCAAATCCGCATCCGCAATTTTTTGCACATCGGCTGGTTGCGGCTCAAAGGCATGGACATCCCCATCCGTTGGCACGAGGAAATCCACATCGATCTTATCACCCGCGACATTTTTAGCGATGTCTTGGATGATCGTGGTGCTCGCAACGGCCTTCAGCTTGGCGGCTTGAGCAGAGACGAAGGCACGGGTCGAAAGAACCAGTGCCACAGCAAGGGCGACAAAGACGAGAAAACGAGACGACTTCATAACTTTTCTCCATACTTCAGACACCCTTTGCACCCGCATTGGCGGTCGACTACAATGAGGGGATGCAAGGGCTGTCAAGGACTCCATCATGAACGAGAGTGGCTTTTGCATGAAGGAGTGGATGGTCGTCCACTCCTTCAATCTTTGTCATATGCCCAAAGGCATAATTACCGCCGAATTGAGGAAGCGCCTGCTTCACGTTGTATAGGTAATATTCCCTGCTTTCGGAATACGGCCCAGATTAAGCCCCGTTTAGGCGCCAACAGATAGGTGACAAGAAACAATAAGGTCATGGTCAGCACAATGGCGGCACTAGATGAAATGCCGAGATGCCATGATAAGAACACCCCCAATACGCCTGAAAAACAACAGAGAACACAACCCACCACCATCATCCAATGCAGCCGTCGAACCAGTAAATAAGCGGTGGCAGCCGGTGTCACCATCATGGCGGCAATCAGAATAACCCCTACGGCTTGGATGGCAATGACGGCAGTCATGGCCAACATGAGCAGCAGCAAATAGCGTAGGCCTTCGACGGGTAATCGAAGTGTCGCGCCCAGCACTGGGTCGAATGAGACGATCAGCAATTCTTTGTAGAAGGCTCGCACCAACAGCAGAATAATCGTTCCCACAAACAAGATAGTGATTAAGTCACTCCTATTGAGCGCCAGAATATTCCCAACTAATAATTCTTCTAAATCGACAGCGGTTACTTTATGCAGCGATAAGAGGGCGAGGCCCAGGGCTAAGGCTCCTGTGAACACGATCCCGATACCGGTATCTTCACGCAGTTTACCGCCGCGCGTGAAAAAGCCGATCACCAGTGCGGTGAGACAACCTGCGACACCCGCTCCCAACAATAGAGGGCCGTGAACGCCTCCACTGAGGTAGGCTACTGCCACCCCCGGCAGTATTGCATGACCCAGAGCATCCGTCATAAAGGCCATACCGCGAACCACCACATACGCACCAACTGTGCCTGCCACTAGTCCTAGCATCACAATGGCCAGCAGCGCGTTTTGCATGAAGGTATAGCTCAACGGCTCACAAATGAGCTGGTGCAAGGTTGAATTACTACACAGTTGTTCGGTCATGAGTGGTGTTGATCCGTGACCATAATAACCTGTCCGTCACCCTGCCACATCGCCATTTGGCTGCCAAAAGCCTTGGCCATAATCTCCGGTTTGAAGACTTGATCCGGTGTGCCATAAGCGATGGGGTGTTTATTCAAGACCAATAAGGTGTCAAAGTGTGTCGAGACTAAATTCAAATCGTGAGTTGCTAACAGCACGGTTACGCCCTCATCGCGCAGCATATCCAGAATCTCGAACAGCGTTTGTTGAGCCAGTGCGTCCACACCACTGAAGGGTTCATCTAGTAGGAGAATCCGAGCTTCCTGCGCTAAGGCCCGCGCAATGAACACGCGCCGTTGTTGTCCACCCGAGAGTTCCCCTATTTGGCGAGTCGCCTCATTGAGCAAACCGACACGTTCCAATGCCTTCAGCGCTGTGCTTCGATGATGAGCATTCGGTAGACGAAACCATCCAACTTGTCGCGCCATACCCATCAGGACGACCTCCATCACTGAGACCGGAAAATCCCAGTCCACATCTTCAAATTGGGGCACATAAGCGGCGGCGTGATGCGCCTGTCCTACTGATTGACCCTGAATGAGCACCTGCCCATGCGATGGCGTAATTAAGCCGACGATTGCCTTGAATAACGTTGATTTTCCGGCTCCGTTCGGTCCTATGAGGGCTACGCGCTTACTGACCTCAATGGTGACGGTCACCTCTTGGATCGCCAGCGTCCGCCCATAGCCGGCACTCAGCGCCTCGAGTTCTAAGGCGATTTTGTCCGATGCAAGCCGTCCATTTGCAGGAAATACCGTCGTACTCACCTATTCATCCACCATTTATGCTATTATTGAGCTATCTAATTGAGACAAAGTATCAAAATTATCACTATCCATTCAATTTCGCAAGTGTTCTCATACGCTAAGTAGATTGTTTGAGGAGATTATATAGACGAGGCGAAATTGTTTTCAATGAATTGTGCCGAAAGATTGATGGAGGAGTCGAAGACGATGGTAAGTGCAGATGTCAATTGGAACCACTGGTTAGCCCGTTGGGATGCTCAGCAAATACGCTATATACCCGGACGTGAAAGGCGTTTCGACTTTATGCTTGACCTGCTGAGTTACTGTCTGCCAGCGAATTTTCTTATTTTGGATTTGGCCTGCGGACCAGGTGCCATTAGTCAAAGGGTACTCAATCGATTTCCTGAGGCGCGTGCGATTGCCGTGGATATGAATCCGGTTTTGTTGAAATTAGGGCAAGCTACAGTCGGCGATATGCAAGGACGCTTGCGCTGGGAGCGGATCAATCTGCTGGAGCCGGATTGGATAACGACGATCGAAAAACAACTCAATCGCTTTGGTAAAACCCAATTTGATGCCATTCTCACCACGACCGCATTACATTGGCTGCCCCCCGAAAATCTTGTTCATGTTTATCACCAACTCGGAAAACTGGTTCGACCGAAGGGTATTTTCATGAACGGCGACTATTTACCCTATCCGCCGACGTTACCCACTTTCCATCAATTAGCTGAGCAAATGCGTGAAACCATCTATCAGGAAGCCTTCGTTGAACAAGGCGCAGAAGATTATCAAATTTGGTGGCAAGAATTGGAGAAAGATGTCCTAATACGCGAACCTGACCTTGCTCATTTATTTGAGGCTTATCATCTCACTGAAGCTCGCCGCCCACACGATTTTGGTAAAACAATTATGATGCTTCACGAGGCCGCCCTACAGGATGCGGGCTTCACTGAAGTCAGTACGGTCTGGCAAGAAATGGGGACACGTCTATTGATGGCTATATATCATTAGCAGAACCTATCACTCTCATCTTAGATTTCTTCAATGATGTGAGGAACGGAGACGTAATAAAGCAAAAGATAAATTCGAGTGACACAAGGGCAGAAAAGACGGGTCAACGTTTTTGTCGATGCGGAATCGTCACTTAGCGCAGAACAAGCCTCCATGAAAGGACATAACGGCTACCTTCCGAAAATGCCTGCTTACCATGGGCACAGCGCAAGCTGCTCAGACTCAGGGTTAAGCAATCCTCGACCGCTGCTTTCTTCCAATGTGTTAGCCATCTGGTGGAACCGCTACCGCCCATAAATTCACTCTACTTTTTGCAAAATCATTTGCGAAATATGAATTATCACGCGAGCAATTGGATTAACAGTTTAACTCTAAAATCCGTCAACATACGCGTCATTTTATCTCTTTGTATTGGTAGTGTTCTTGCAAATTACGGACGCTACATGCATCGCATCGTAACACCTAAAACTGTCACGATTTGTCACGTTTTTTCGCCTGTAACCTTAGCAATACTTAACAGGCTAAATGGTCGTTTTGGAAAGTCTCATGATGGTAAGCCTCATCTTGGTCAGCCAATAGCATCGCATATTCAACCGCTAGCTTAGGTTTGGGGTACAGCGCCTCATTAATGGCATCCATCGCTGTTTGTTCGGCAGTCCGGGCGCGTAGGATACCTGCTGGATCGCCGCCCGCTTCTACTAAGCGAATGAGGATGGGTAAAGAGCGCTGGATCTCGCTGATCAGTTCACGCGAGTTTTTAAGCTCTTCTTCAGTAGAGAACTTGCCAGTAACTCGATGATGGGCCAGCAAATACATTGTGGCCGCCTGTTCCAAAATGGTGCGAATAATTGCTTCCTGCATCGCTTCGCCGTTCACATTTGACATTTAACTCTTCCTCGTCATTGCGCGAATAGCCTGAGCTGTAATCGAATTGGATACTTTAACGGCCAATGCTTCGGCTTCCTTAGCGTTCAAGCCGTTGGCGTTGATGACAGGCGAGAAATTCATGACGTGCGTGACTGAAGACGAGGTTGATGATCTTCCCATAAGTACCGAATAATCGGGCGCTCGGCTGCCACCAAGGGAAGCTGAGCCAAGGCCGCCTTGTGGCGCTGCACCCAGAATTTTCTGAGATGCAGGTGAACCACCAAAGGCCAAGGGTGAGCCGATCACTGAGGCGGCACTTTGGGGAATGTCAAAGATGCCGGCCAGTGCCCCTTTTACCTCAGAGGCATATTGTAGAATCAGTTGGGCTTCCCCTGCCTGACCGCCCGCTATGACCTGAAGCTTCTGCTGTTCACCGACCTCTAAGGCTCTCACTTGATTATCACTGGCTTGCTCGAGTGCAGCATATTCCTTGTCATAGGCCGACTTGGCTGCATTCAGTTGTTTGGCCTTCTCTTTTTCGATAGCTGCCAGTTGTGCCTGTTCGGCTTTCTGACTATCCTCAATATCGCGCTGATATTGAATGAGCTTTTGTTGTCGGTCGAAAACAAAGGCCGCTTGCTGATCAGCCTGTTGATCTTGGAAGGCTTTTAGGCGCGTCGCTTGGTCCCTTTGTGCGCTCACATTGACCTGAACGATCTTTTGAGCTTCCGCCCTTTTGTCAGCCGCCAATTGCGCGAAATTACGCGATAAACCATCCTCAAAAAGTTGGTTGGCTGACTCGCGCTGAATATCCTCGATCTTATCTCTAGCGGCTTGTGCCGCTTCGACTTCGCGCCGGTTAAACTTGATCTGATCCTGCAAGGCATCAAATGAAAATTTAGCGTTCTGATCGCTCAAACTACGCGCTAAATCCATCCGCAGACTGGCTTCCTTGGTCAGTAGTTGGTCAAGTGCGTGCTGCTCATCCTCAACCGCTTTATTAGCGATTTCAACCTGTTTATCCGTCAGCTTGCCCCACAGGTCGATTTCCTTCTGATAGCGATCTTGGTTGACCTTTTGCACATCAGCATTGAACTTAATGATGCTATCGGTGGAATCGGCCGCAATCTTCGCGCTTTGGGCTGCTTTATCGTTGGCCTTGGCATGGTCAAGCGTTTGGTTCGTCAGCTCGAGTAACGCCTGCCGATCACTCTGAATGCTGTTGTTGAAGAACGTCGCTGAGGCGGACGCCTGTTTATAGCCTTCACTCTGATCTTGAAGCGATTTGGTTTTATCATACTGGGCGTCAGCATCATCTTGAGCGATCTTGCCATAAATTTGGTAGACCTGTATCTCACGCCGCTTTTGGGCAATTAAATCCTCAACCTGCTTTTGAGTGCCGGTCGCAGCCAGATTTAAGAGTTCGAGTGCTTGTCCCGCCTCTGCCTGAATTCTGGCCCCGTATTGCCGCGTCAGATTCAATCGTTGTTCCGCTTGCGCCGCCTGATCGGTGGTCTGGGCGGTTTTGCCAGTGGCTTGTTCCAAAATACTGAGTTCGGTATTGTATTTGTTGAGACCCGCCTGTGCAGCGTCGGCGGAATCATGCGCCTGTTGAAAGGCCCCTGATGCTTTACCAATGGTCGCTAGAGCATCCTGCGAGGCCAGTGCTGCCGAACCCAGCTGATCGTATATGCCCTTCCGAAGATCGCCGAAGAGCTTGGCTGTATCGTCGGCAGTCGCCTGTGCAATTTCTTTATTCTTTTGCAGCTCGTTGATACGCGTCTGAATTTCTTCAGCGGTTCCCGTTTGAAGCAGCTCTAAGGCTCGTTCTCGCCCATCAATTTCCTCTTTTGTGGCCGCTGCGGCTGCCTGCTGAGCCTTCGTGTAGAGATCAACGGCGACCGTTAATCCTGCGACGGCGACACCGGCCCCGAGAACGGGTGGTGGGATTTGGCCGATAATTTCTGGCAGTTTACTGAGCTGACCAATATCCCCGGCCACACTCAGACCTCGACCTAATTCCGTCGCACCAATAGCCGAAAGAGCACCCCCAGCCCTATGAATGCGGCTGACGTTGCCCAGACCGCTATCTTGGCCAGCGTCGCTGTCGCCGAGAATTTTGACCGAGGATGCGGTTTTATCCGCTTGACTCGCCAGCGCGAGTAATTCTTGGCGCTGATCGGCAATCGATGCGTTAGCGCCTTGTATCCGCTGATCGAAGTCCTCAAAACTAGCCTTTAAGCGCTCAATGCCGGATACATCACCGGCAACCACGGCAGCAGATTTGATGGCATCCATAGAGTCAAGTACGCTTTGCTTGACCTGCTGATTGGCCGCAATAGCGCGAGCTATTTCGCTTTCCTGAATTTGGTAGCCGAGTATGACCCGGGCAGTTTTATCACCCATACTAAATATCCTCCAAACTCATACCTGTCCGCAGCAACGTATATCCATTACCCATTACGACCCCCTCGTTATGGCTGACTACCCACCAAGTATTTCTAGGCAATAGGCTTACTTTGACTTCCGGTGGATGATCCGCCTCAAGCAAAATACTCGTTTGACCCGCTTGGATGGCTGCTAAAAACCGTTCAATATAACGTGCTGTATTTACACCCCATTGCTGCCGGTCTGAGTAGCTCATGTTCAGGAGTTCAGAGGCGTCATAGTACCCGTTAGCGATCATCATGGCGGGTTGCTGTGAACCCTTCTGCTTAAATTGTGCGAGTACCAAATGGATAAGCTGTTGTTCATTCATCAGTATCTGTATCCTCAAGTATCACTTGAACCATGCGCCGGACCAGCGCATTTTAGTTATTCATGGCTATTTGTCTCTAAGTCAGCTTTTATCGCTCTGCCAGCAATTAGAAATTCGGTTGATCGCTCTGAACCCACAACGAAATACAAATTAATCATCGGCCATAGGTATTCACGCCGACCATGACACAAATTCACGAACTCACGTTCAAGCGTTTCCGGCGGATGATGGATGTCGACCTGCTCAGCAGCAATCTGAATGCACAAATCGACAATCCGATTAAGGACAATGCGTTCTTCAGCCGACACTTGCTCAAACGTGGCTCTATAGGCATCTGGTCGGGTTGCAATATCTGCAAACCATTCGTTTAGCAGACCTGTTATGTGCTTTCGAGCAAAGGTAGGCGACGTTTTCAGGAGCGCACGCCGGGCGAGTTGGTTATTCATGGCTGCAAGGCCTCGATCATACTTTGTATCTCATGATCTGAAACGCCTTCATAAACCTTGTTTAATGCTAAATCGAAAAGCACTTGATCTTGTGGATGCCGGTTGAGATACACTTCCCATAGATCGGCAACCCAAACGTGAGCATCTGGCTCATCCTTCAGCGAATCCCAAAAAGCCTTATCGATAGGCTCACGCTCGTGCAGAGGAAATTTCGCACGGTCATTTAACCAAGACCACAGTTGCGGCAACTGCGATTGAATGGCATTGGCATATTCGCTTAGATTATCGGTTATTGATTCGATCATCTTATTCGACATTTCATCCAAATACGTTTTGGCATAAGTCCGAAATGTTTTGATGAGGAGACGTTTTGTCAGATTATTCGGTTCGCTATTGTTCATGGTTGGCTTCTGCTAACTCTTGCAACATCGACTCAAATACATCTGAAGGCTTCATTCCTAACTTACGAATAGCATCGGCCAACGTTTTGAGCTGAGCCTCATCCACACCGGCAATCGCCAACACCTTGGGTGCTTCCGGTTCATACAGACTAAATAGTTTATTTATCTCGCGCTGTGCAGCGATGGCAGCCGTATACTCACCTGCCCTCAAAGCAGCCTGATATAATCCATCCAAACGACGTTTTGCCTTGCCAAGTTCAGCGGGCCGGTGCCATTCAGCATCCGCCGCAATTAGCGCGTTTGCCTCAGCGATATACTCATCTGTTTGGCGCGTCTCGATCTTCCAATGCTTTGCGCTATATTGCAGTATCTCAAAGCGTGTATGACCGTCGATCAGCTGCTTATAAACTTCATTGACCCGCTGCTCTTTTGCGGCCTGTGTGCTTTTCGGCATATCTGTCTTTATCCCATCCTCAATTTATCGACCGCCTACTTGGGCCGGTTTACGTGGCCCAAACTCGAATAATTTCCGACATCCTTCATGCGCCGTGGTAAAAAACACGTTTTGGAAGCTGATTCACCGGTTGTGATATAAACCAACCTGCCGGTTCATTTTGGCGTGTTTTAGCCCGCTTAGAAGCCTTGTGTAACTGCTGCCAGCGTTCGACCTGTGCGGCATCCATTGCGGCGACTCTGGCTCGCATCTTTGCCATCCAGTCCGAGACTCGCTGATCGGCCATCTTTGCACATTCCTACGCAATAAATTAGAACAAATTTTCTGCTATAGCTTGATTATATGCAGAAGTTATTTTAGTGCAAGCGCCCTACCCTCAGTACTCGGCTTCGCGCTGGCGAGTTGCTCACGAACGATTGCGGCGATACGCTCAATTTGGTTGGTCGGGACTAATCCTTGTAACCAGTTTTCGCCACCCGGCTTAGCAACTAAATAGCCATAGGCGTTCAAGTAATCCGCCAAGGTAGCAGTTGTCTCATCCACAGTAAATGACTTATTGACGACGGGCAGCGAAACACTTTGACCATAGGCTCGTGTACCGGGAATCCACCGTGTTTTGACTCTAGATCGCATGGTCATTATCACTTCCCACTTGAAGTTTTTGACACTGTTCTTCGCTGTATCCACGCCGAATAAGTTCGGAAATACGCTTGCCAAGGTCATAATGCGAGGCGCCGGCTAACCCGCCTGAAGTAATACCTTGTGCTTTTTCGTGAGCAAGAAGCACCACGTTTTTATGTGCTTTTTGATACATCCATTCCAAAGTTCTTGTGCTAGATTCAGATATATGTTTGTGTTTCGTCATTGCCTAACCTATCCTTTGTGTCAACCACTGTTGATAAGCATCCATCAACTTAGTGACCTCAAGATTTACTACTGCTTTTGCGTTTTCAACTAATTTCCGAGCCTCAGCAATCTCTATTTCCAGCGTTTCAAGTTGCTCATACGCAGATGATCCTTTGTGTTTTAGCGCCCAAGATCGACGCTTTAGAACTAACCACGCATCTTGTAATCGCGCGTGCCGATCAACCGCTATATAGAGGTCTTTATCTGATGGCAACATAATCCTGCTCTTTCACTAAAAACTGTGTATCCCGCTGAATTGCTGGGTACGCTTCTGGATGACTATTCATAATGACCACCCTTCTCTCAGCGAATAACGACTGCTCTAAATCCGCAGCAATTAGCACTTCCCGCCGAAGATACACAGTCGTACATTGGGCGGCACCCGGATACTGCCGCTGCCAATTAGCGAGAACCGTTAGATGCGTTGTTCGCAGCTCGCACTTAGGCTGGTACTCATCGCCACTGATAGCGGTTACATCATGTGCCATGCCACACAGCGGACAGACCGTCAGCCAGCAACCAGTGCCGAGCTGTAACACGTTGCCTACTGGTACACCGCTCACGGTCGTTAACCACTTGAAGTTCTCACGCTCTTCCACAAATTTGAATGCCATCGTTAGCCTACTTTCTTTTCTACCGGCACGGCGGGCTTGGCCAGTTCCCAAACCAGTGCCGCATCGAGCACAACGCTGCCGTCCTGAAACACAAGGATTTCGTGCTGGCCGGCGGGTAGACTGCTGACGCTTCGCAGCTTCTTGGCGAGATCAGCGAATACCACGTCCGCCGCGACCTCGCGATTGCTGCCGGGGATGCTGATTGTTAGGCGCATAGTTTTATCCGTCATCATGCCACCTGCTGACTAAATGGGTTGAACTTGCTGGGGCCGTTGCCGGTTCGTTCGGCAACTAGTTGGCTAACGAACTGTTTCACTTCCGATCCCGGGATCGGAACGATATTTGCTTGTTCCACTGGTGGATTAAGCTGTACCACAAATCTACTTTCTCTCTTATTAAGTAGATTTGTGGTACATTTTTCAGCCTGCTTTTCGCGCGCCGCGATGGCTGCTCGATCCCGGCGTGACAGCAGATAGGTAATGACATTCTCATCAAGCTGATAGAGCATGATGCGATGCTCACCCCTGCCCTTCCGTCGGGATTGGGGCTTCACCCCCCACAGGTAATTGAGCAGCCATTTGACCCGGCCTAGGGTCGTGTTTGCACTCTCGGTTTGATGGCCGAGCAACTTGAAGAGTTTAGTGCAGCCGTCACTAGATAAGATGGCAAAGCGTTCCTTGAGTTCGATGTCGCTGCGTTCTTCGCGGAAGAATTGGATGAAGGCCTCATCCTGTTGGGCCGGTTTTCCATGGAAGCCCATATCGTTTAGCAGTCGGGTGACAGCGGTGAGTTCCAAGTGGCTGTAACGGCGTTTTTGCAGGGGTACACCATCAATTGACTCATTAGCATCCATGTCTAGCGTGTTCTCGTTTTTGCGCTGAATGGCGCGATACAAGGCACCTCGATTCTGGGGTGACATCAGATCGCGATCCTGATCAACTAGTTGATCAACCCCCAACACCTTTTCAATCTTGTAGCGGGTGTTTCTGAGGCGCAATTCGCGGGTGATTTCCTGCCGGCGAAGCCTTATCTTTTCGAGTTCTGAATCAGGCAACGTGATGCCGTCCGCGCCGTGGACAAATGCCCAATCCTTTTCCTTGCGCTCTTGGCGCCATTCGGTTAGTTTTTCCCGCAGGTCTTTGGATACGCCTACATTGTGCCACTGCACCTTGAAGCCGTTATTTTTGAGCCGTTCGACGAAGTAATGCCGCCATCGGGCAGTCTCACGTAAATGGCGCTCTTGATATTGTGACCATAGCTTGAGCATTTCAAGCCATGTGCCTTTATCAGCGACCACTTGTCCGGTGCGTTGAGCAGTCCATATTTCACGCTCTAAGCGATCCGATAAAAGCTGTTCAGCAGTCGGGGTCTCATAGCCTTCGCTCTCAGCAGGGACGGCTGCATAATAGCGCTGGGCGTGGCGCACACGGCCAAAGAGTTGAATAGCCGATTCAGGGCCAAGCGGCATCCGGTCAAAGATACCTACCAGTGCGTAGACTTCCTCGGAAATATCGACGCCAGCCAGCATAGCCGGGTCATAAATAACGAGGTCGAATTGCTTCCGATAGTCTTCATCTGCAATAAACTGTTCAACCGCTTCAGTGTTGGATGTATCGCGAGTGATTTTTATGACATGGTAAATACCACCTGAGAACAGATCATAAAATGTCGACGTTTTGGCCTCGCTGGAACTAGCGACGTAGACCTGTCCTTTTTGATGCATGAGCAGTTTTTTGATCTGCCAAGTGGCTGTATCGCTATCTTTGAGCAGGGTGACCGTCCCACAAGTATCAGCACGGCGATAACGTTTAATCACCGTATCATTTCCACGTAGAGGATTAACCCAACCCTCTTCAATGAACGATAGATTGGCATCCATGCCGATAAACTGTTTAGCGCTCGAAACCCAGTGTTTTAACAGGCGATAGGCGTTGATAGCCTCTTCGCCCTTAAACGTGTCACTAGTGACCAGAAACTTCAAAACACCCGCAATTTCATCAATGACAAACACATCTGAATTACTGCGGTCGATTTTGTGGGCACTGCTGAGGGATATAAGCAGCTGTACCGCTGCGCTCAGCATCGCCTGATAACCCGGTGCAGCATCTCGGTAATGGTCAGCCTGTGGAAAATACTTTTTCAAGCCTTGCAGCAAGAGGCGAAATTGAGCCATTACCGTCAATTTCTCGTCGAGTGAGAGGGGTTTAGCGTAGTCACTCACGGCACGGGTTTTGCCCTGCCCTGTCTGGCCTTCAATGAGCAGTGAACGGTATTCGGCAATTGCTTCGGGCGGAAGATCATCCGCAATATGTTCAACAACTTTGCGCGTATCGTTAGTGGTGTCTAAAGGATCATAGCGCTTCCACTGCCAGCGGCCTTTAATGGTTGCAAGTTGTTCGCCAGTCGCTTTATAGGCCGCTCGTGCGGCCTTAATTGCAGCTGCTTCTATCCGAATTAAATCATCTTCGGATTGCCGCCGCGTCTGTTCGGTTTTGCGTTTTGCTGGATCAATTATTCGGCTTAGCGGTGGACGTGGTAACTGTGTCGATGCACGCTGCTTTCTCTTGGCTCTCAGATCACCCAGTGCCGCTTTAGCACTGGCTCTTTGCTGGTGCGCGGCTTCAAGTGCTTCTGCATATCTTGTGGTGTTTGTACCGGTTGCATAAGCTTGTTTCTCATTCTTGTGCTGCACGCTGCGCTTTGGACGTGGCGATTTCGGCCAGTCTATATTGAGTTGGGCCGCTGTCGCTTTTGCATTCCAGTCTTGATCACACTTGAAGCAATGAAAGCAGTGGGTTTTAACGTTCCAACCTGCCCCACCGCTATGTTGATGCTTATGGAAGATGCAGTCTAAGTCATTGCTCCAGCCGTCGGAATTCACGTGTTCGATATGAAGCACACGAATGATGGCTTCACTTACTTCGAGAGGTACATCACCCTGTCCCAGGCTAATTGGTCGGGTCGTTTGGCGTTTGGGTTTGTCATTTTTGGCAGGTAGCGTGAGCGTCCACTCAACGAGATTGTCAACATTATCGAGGTGCAGAATCGGCGCAGGATTGATTAGGGTGTAGCGCTCTCCAGTTACCGGATGGATACTGGGTGCAACTACTACGCCGCCTGTTCTGATGAACAATTCCAGGCCTAGATTATCTATGCCTAAAATGCCCTTGCGCGTGATCTTCCGCTTATAGCTCTCTACATCATCAACGATCAGAAAAATACGGTAACCCTTTCCTGATCCTGTACGTTCGGTTCGTGTATTACGCAGGATAGGAAATTGCTCGATAACAGCCTCATAGACGGCTTCACCATCGCAATCGATGTATATCTGGAAAGCGATTTGACCATCGTCCAAAGTGATGGGACTTGGCTTCAGAATCACCCCATCGTAATATCCACTGTCGAACCATTTATGAATTTGTTGGGCATCACGGACAAAAACGTTCTGATGGCCCTTCATGTTGGGGTCTTTGCGGCCTTTAGCTTTGGGCAGTACCCAAACACCAGCCGATGCCCAAATGAGAGCTGCTTTGCGTGGATCAGTAACGCCATTGGCGGCACTGATTTGTTGATTGAATTTATCGCTTTTTTGTGCTATTATTTGCATATCCGCCGTCCACAAAAATTACTCATCGTCCGAGCGCCCACTGGTCATGGGCGTTTTTGTTTTGTGGTCGGCACCTGCTTAGACCTATGAGGGTTTTCAGTCTAAGCAGGACGTTGGAAATCGGTTAAAAACCGCTTATTCCAGAAACTTAGTATTGCAACACAACAAATATTGTGTGTTATACTCTCTGTACAGAGGTGTGGGAATGATCACCTCAATCAATAGGACACTAAATGTCCCGTCCGCACTTAGCCCGCAGCTTAACCAGACTTCATTCACCTTATGCTCGACCAAAAGTTTCGGGTGAATGAAGAAAGCTCAGCGGGCTTTGTGTTTGTTAAGCTAGTTTACGTGGACTCGTGTGTTTCTGCGAGTCTCTGCGGCTAATTAGATTTTTGATTAGCACGTCCGTTCCATACAGTAAATCATCTTTTTAATGCTCTGCATAGGGATATAACGTTATATCCCCCCTTAAAGCTTCTTTTTTAAATTCTGAACACGCTTTTTGAAGTTCTCAAAATCATCGCTTGGATCGCCCAACTCGGGATATCTGTTTACAAGTTCTTTCATGGCATTTCTTAAGGTACTAGATCGGCTCACAGTTTCGAGTATGTCATAGTCCATCTGTTTATCACTTTTAGGTCCGCCATACTTAGGTGCTTCTGCTTGTAGCGTAGCACCTCTCATACGCTGAATATCGCCCTCATAAGTGTTTATTGTGGCAGTTAAAGATTCACCCTGATCATGTCCATCAAGTAAGTTCCTTGAGGCATCTCTAAACGCGAGAGCAATGGGTAGTGCTGCTCTAGCCTCTTCTAAATTGCCTGCAAAATGCTCTAAGCCTAGGGTGTAACCTAAGGCTTGATAGATCTGAGTAGCGACTTCCAGACTCGATGTTGCGCCAGTGATGGCTAAATCGATTTGCTTGTCTACCCTATCAAATGGTTTGGCACTACCTATATATTTAATCTCATCCTTCAATTGTTTCAGTCGCTGTGTGTGTGCGTGCGTTTGACTAGAATGATACATATCAAGAATACGAGTTAAAATAAGCGCTAAGAGACCTGTTGATAATTGCACGTTTCTCTCAGCGATTTTGAACTGTATCGTTGCATATTTAAGATCACTTGGTACATCAATGCCCATTTTTTCTAAGGCTTGAGCAGCTTGTCGGTACATCAAAAGCCACTCATCCGCAGTAAGATTGTCAACACTTCTCATTTTTGTTACAGTGCTTTTCTTTGATGAAGATGTAATGTCTTGATTAACTTCCCACGCATCACGTAGAGCCCGTTCAAGTTCCTTTTTGCTCATTCGGCTGATTTCATCTTGCATATTTGTCGCCTCTTTTTATGGCATCAAAAAACTCAAAAAATCTCGACCTGCTAAGCCCTGTTTTACAGGGTGATGCCGCGTCCGATAGTTTGTTCAAACTACACCCTACTCGTTTTTCAACAGGCGGATAATCTTGTCGGCTTGTTTGCGGTCACCGTCCTTTTCGTCCTCGGTGAGATCATCATAGGCTGTGTTGATTTCATGCTGCCACTGCTCAACATATTTGGTTCGGATGGTAACGGTGCCGTCGGGATTGGCAAGTGAGACATCAAACATATGCTTGACCCATGCCGACCAAATCTCGTGCTGTAATGCGGCAAGTTCTTCTCGCTGGTTATTCTGTGCCATTTATCCCTTCCTGTAGTCAGTCCAAATCGAGCGCGACCAATACCCGAAGTTCAATCTCTTCACGATTTTCACCTACCGGCACACTTTTTAACGCGACGCCATAAACTCTGATGATATTGTCCTGATGTCGAAAATACCAAGCCGGAAATGAATCAGACGCGGTGTGTAACTCAAGCTCATAATTCTGTTGATAAAGGGTCTTATAGACCAGTTCACCCTCATTGTCCTCGTCGATCAACATATAGTAGTGGTTCATGGATCGCTATCCTAGCAGCATCTACCCGAGATAGGTATCGAAACTACCTGAATTATGATGCATTAAACAGGGTGGCTTATGCCACCCTGCCCTTCAGTATTGCTAATCCTCTTTGACGCTGATGAGCGTACCGTCGGCGTAGACGGAAACACCGAACCATTCATGAGCGAAAAGCGGATCAGCGAGGTGATGCCGTTTCACCATTGGCGCTTCCCACTCGTCTGAGGGGTCAAGTCTGGCTTGGATAAGAAACTGACTCAATTCGCGCAGCAAATCGTTGGCCGCCTCTTCTTGTGCCCAACGGGATGCAGTTTGTCCCCTTGCAATTGCCAGCTTGTAAGCCAAATCATCAATCGTCTGGTCAAGCACCTCGACAAATTCGACGGCTATCAAATCAATGGCGTGTTCTTCTTGGCTCTGCTGCTGACGCTTTTCTTCGGCGTTAATACCCTCACCCACCACCTTGACTACTTTATCGAAATCCTTGGCGCGATAGGCTTCGATCAACTGCAATTCTTCAGCGGTCAACGAACTATTGTTAACGGTCGATTCTGCGTTCATAATGCGTACATACCTTTCTATAGATACTTTATAGATTTGGTTACACGTTGGGGCGGTAGGCTAAACTGCCCCATTCGTGGTTGAACCCTAAGTTATTTGCGAGCAGCTAACCTCGCTTGTGCCAGCCGCAGACCACCGGCAGCGTTCAAGTCTGCCGGATGCAGGCCCGCGAATTCGCGCCAGCCAGTGTAGTCAATCACTTTGCCGTACCACGTTTGCAGGTGCGGCATGATGTAGCTCGCGTTACCACCTACTATAAGCAAGCCGCTAATGTCGTTCAAACCATCAAATCGCGTATCTAGTGCGTTATTTGCCAACCAGTCAGCATACTGATTGCCGAGGTGTTCAAGCATCGGTTTGAGGTCAATCGACGCGCTGCCGAATTGCATTACATAATCACCCGACGCACTCCCTAAGCGCAAAACACGGTCAATGTCATCCAGAGTCGCAGCGGTCAAATCGCCACCGGCACTATGTACCCATTCCAGCAGCGGCAAACGTAGGTGGGTATTCCCACCTCCATTCGGAATGCTGGACTGTGGCAGATCGGCAGGATTAAAAGCCCCGTTGTGCAGGCGGAAAACGTTAGCCGTATAAGCACCGACATCGAGCAACACTATATCCCCTGCTAATTTGACCGCTAAAGCCGATTTCTGGCCGTTGGCATCGAGCATGAAACAGCCTACGGCAGCGTAACCCTCCGGCAGCACGGTAACACTCTCATAGGCCCAAGCACGAGGCTTTTTGTCACCTTTCAAGCTGATCTCTACACCCTGCTTTGTATAAGCGTCCTGCATTGGTTTTCTGAGATCGTTATACATGGCTGGCGGGCAAAGTAGCGTCAGATCGACACTACCGGATTTGATGCCCAGCCGCGCCAGTGCATAAGCTGTCAGGAACTGATGATGTTCACCCCCATAGCGCTTCACTCCCATATGCCGGTCAATGCCATGCCGGTTAACGAGTAAGGCATCATCACCGACGGCGTAAGTATCGCCGCGCCAGACCACTGAGGTGAAATCGAGTTCATGCCCCTTCCCTAACCCAAGCGTTTTTGACGTGATTCGCGCTCGAATACTGGGAAAACTGATTGATTTTTTGGAACCAGCCAGCATCGCGGTCGTATTGCCATTACCAGTATCCGCAGAAGCAATTTGTGTGTTAGAATTTGCCATAATTCGGGCTACCTCAATTAGCCTGATCCTAAAGCGCGTTGACCACCAGCGCGCTTTTCGATTCTTATTGGAACATACTCAAAAAATTATCAGCTATCGTATCGGCTGATGCGCTGGGAGCAGTTTTAACAGCCGCAGTAGGCACGATAGTAGGTTTCATCACTGGATAATCTTTCGGCGGCGCGCCGATACTGCCCTGCTGCAAAATAAGTGCCTGAAGTTGCCGAAT
This sequence comes from Scortechinia acanthostroma, assembly GCA_011319215.2. Lineage (NCBI taxonomy): Eukaryota > Fungi > Ascomycota > Sordariomycetes > Coronophorales > Scortechiniaceae > Scortechinia > Scortechinia acanthostroma. The sequence goes on from JAABUG020113305.1 coordinate 18,124, forward strand.
CTCACTCTTCAAATCACTGTCATCTGGGGCGGGCTGGACTTTGCGAATGGCCTCCCCTACCCAAGGAAACATGTCCATCAATACTGATATATCCCGCCGCTGAAGCGAATCCCATAACCGCAAGCCTTCACGAATGGCGCGGGTGAACTGCCCCGGCCCCTTTGCCGGTTTCTTCAATCGGTCGATTAAAGTGTTTAATTCCCAGTCGCTCGGATTCTTTTCATCAAGCCAAAAGTTATACCGTTTCCGCGCCATCGTCTTTTACCTTGCACTATAGTGCAATCTTGCACTTTGGGATTAATTCACTTTCATTCCCAAAGTATGCTCTAAAAAACATAGAACATTCCATAGAACACAATTCAACGATTTGAAACCCAAAATTGTTTCTGATGAAATCCCATCTGGTACTACCTAGCGATTCCACGTTAAGCTATATCTATGAAGTACACACCCACCGACTTAATGAAGCTGTTTTCGACCAGCAAGGAAAGCATCCGGCTCTGGTCAATTGAGTTTGCTAAGTATCTATCGCCGACGGCTGCACCCACTGAAAAGGGCAGACACCGCACATACTCGGAGTCTGATCTTGAGATATTCGCCTTAATCGCTCGGATGAAAGATGAAGGCAATACAGAGCCGGAAATCCATATGGCTCTTGCAAATGGGCAAAAGGGTATTGTTCCGCAGCACAATTTTGCCTTAATCCCTCCTGAAACCCAAATTGAGCTGATGCGATTAAAGATTGAATTACAACGTCTGCAAACGATAGCTGCCGAGTATGAAAATGTTAAAGATGCGGCTGCCCAAAATAGACTCCTCAAAGAGCAGCTTGCCGATGCCCAAACAGAAATTAAGCGATTGAGTGCCGAAAAAGCCGTACTGGAATATCGGTTATCAGCTGATAATGATAGTGAATAGGACAGGCGGTTCATTGCGCTGATTTATCCAACGCGCTCACGAACAGCACGCATAAGCGCGTTTCAATCGTGCTGAGGGCTTCCTGCTTAGCCTGCATAACTGCCGAGCTTTCAGTATCTCCAAGCGCTTTATCCATATAGACTCTCACGGCTGCATCAGCTTCCGCGCGTGCCGCTTTGTACTGCTCGACCAGTGCCAGAATATCCGGATCGTTTGTAGTAGTTTGATACTTCATTTGGGCGCTCATTCGCTTTTTCTCCCCGGCTTGTGTAATTCTGGATCGGCTGCCCATGCCAGTAAATCGGCTTCTGATACCACATAGTAGGGTACTGGCGCGTCTACTTTTTGCACTTTCAATGTCCCTCGCATAGCCGCCCGCTTAATGGCATCGAATCCAAAAACGTGTTCAGTTGTCTTTAACCATTCGGCAGCTTGTTTCAAGTTCATCTTAGTTCCTCTAGCCATATTTGCCCCTCACTCAATAGAGGGGCATTCCAACCCCTCGAATTAACTACTATGGCGATTGTCGCGAGCGTCCTCATACTCGTAATCGTTGCGATCATCACACCAAGCCGAATAATCAGGATCATCCTCAAGTGTTGGTTCGGTTGTAATTACCTCACACAATGGCTTTTCATCACATGTCTTGCCGTACCATTCACGCCATTCCAGAACGGCAAACCATTCACCACACTCAAGGTAAAAGTCTGAAATCATCGCAGCCTGTAAACCGTTGCCACGCTTGAACCAAACAGGCTGATTAAGCTGAAGCGCGAATTCTGGCCCGACGCCCGCGAAAAAGTTATGGGCGTGACGGTTCTCAAGAATGAACACGCCGGGCAACTGTTCATATCGGCAGGAAGCCCACCATGTACCCTTGATCAGTTCCAAGGATTCAATCTGGCCGGTATGTGTATCGCCAGCCGGATTAACGAACCACGCCACTCTAGAAACATCCAAGGCGGGCAGGATTGACGCGCTGCGAACATCTGACATATACTGTTGATTAGCAAACATTTAGGGACTCCTAGTGAGTTTCTACAGCGGCGCAAGTGCTGAAGACACTCGCGCCGTTTGCTTTGTAATGCAAGATCGCACTACATCTATATCTTACACCAGCTAGTGTAAGATTGTCAATCAATTCATTCATGAATTTCGCGTTTGCTCATCGAGGGGGTAGGGGTGTATAGCGCATCACAAGCGGCGAAGCTTCTAATGGTTAGTTCAAAGACCGTTAAACGTTGGACAAGCGAATTTAGTAGGTTCTTGTCGTCAGATGCGAACCAGTTAAATGAAGATGATGTGGGGCTACTTGCGTTAGTCGCAGAAATGGAAGGAAAAGGCAGTTCATTTATTGAAATATACTCGGCTATCGAAGCATGTGAGCGATCAGAGCCACCTGATCCAATTTACCAATTCGCTTCGCCAGAGGAGCGAAAGCGTTTGGATACGCTAAAACAGGAAATTGTGGAACTGAAAAAAGAAATAGAGTTGGTAAGGGCAGCGCGTGTGAGATCTGAACGGCAGGTAGAGTTACTTGAAAAACAGTATGACGAGACACTGGAACGGCTATTCCGGCGGGATTGGCCCATCAAGGATTGACGTTCAGCGAGCGTCCCGGGACAGGGCAGTTCTACACAACAACATTAGCTTTACGCGACAGTTTGACAGGGCGAGGGCAGGGGATATGCTCATGTACAACTTCTTGAAGTAAACGGCGCGATTCTTTCGGCAGAACGCGCCGTTTATTTTGTGCGTGGGCGCAAACTACTCTTTAAGTCCACAGCTACGTCCTTCGCCATCCACTTAGCAGTTTCAGGGGGTAGTTCTCGGGGATACCAAAAAATGAGCTGATACTCGTCTGAAATTATTTCGGTCAAACTCAACAGACCTTGAGTGTCGAAGGGCTTATTTCTACTCTGCGAAGTCACATACCTGCCTCTGACCTGTTCAGTAATTGCATAGATGGTATTTATGGATGATGCCTTATTTAGCCAAGGTGATACCCTCAGCCTCGAGACAATTAGTGTATCGACCGGCGTCTGCAAACCAGTCAAAGGCCCTGTAGCAGTTCTCGGCTGCTTGAAACTGTCTATACACAACATTTTCTGCCCATGTCATACACCTCAACTCGTTGTGCTTTGCTTCAAGCTCGCAGTAGCTCTGTAAGCTGACTTGAACAGATGTCAATTCATATTTGGGGTCGATGCTTATGCTTTGGGGTTTATGGATAGTCATTGTCCACACCACAATAAATAAAGAGACGCTCAATCCGAAAATAGCAATGGATGTCAATAACTTATATTGGTTTGACATACAAAAACCCTCAATAGATTAGCCGTCACATCTTGTTAATTGATATTTATCCGTCCTCCGCTAAAACACATGGGGAAAAAGGATTCAAATGAGTGCATTTTAGTAGCAGTACTTTCGGCTCTGCATTGATATTGAAGGAGGAATAGGCGTACTATATTGGAAAAGGCCTAATAGCCGTAAAAAACTGTTGTCTAAGCTTTCACGCACTAAAGGCCGTCCCATGCTTTTGTCAGTAACCTAACCATCTTCAATTCGCCGTTTATCAGTCAGACGCCATACACCGTCATAGCACAAATGATCCCGAGCAATATGTACGGCGTCGTGCTTCTAATCGTCCTTCAAGTGGTCATCCTAGCTGTGGGATAGGAGATTGCAGCTGACTAGGAGAGAATTACATGAGGGCATACCGTGAGAGGATAATTTTCGTGTTTAGTCTACGAAGGTGTTCCCACAAACTTTGGACTTCGATCTGACAGCCGAAAACCTCATCGTGAAGCGCGCGGATGCTTGCCAGTTTTGAGGGGCTATCCTCAACTGGCATCAAATTAATAAGTGCAGCTTGGCAGACGGCAATCTGCTTTTGTAAGTGGACAATGCGAGAGAGTAGTTCACGACGTTCGGTGTATAGAGAGGTCAGACTTGGCATGCCGTTCGTAGCCTAAGGGTGTTAAGTGATATTTAGAATGTAGATTACAAACCGTTTTGTGATCCTTATTAGATAATTTCAACCTCTCAACAGCCTAATTTCACCTTACAGCGTATTACCAAATCATCAGCTATAGAGCATCAAAAAGTATAGCCTTACATATAAGTAAGGAACTGATTTTAGCCGGCTGATGATTCTTTTCACGCCTAGTGATGCCCAAAATGTCATCATTTGTCATCATTCCAAGGCCCGGGCAGTTCCAGACAGCTACTGTTGGCGGCCGCGTTTTAACCTTGAAAAACTATAAAAATTATCGGATTGAGGGAGCGGATGAACCGAGGACAAAAGGTCGTGGGTTCATTTTGTGCCGGCATCTCCGAGCAGCCGAGCGCATATTGTCGAGGCGAACCTTGACCCCTGGCGCACGGAATCCGGCCTCTACAGCCGCTGCGTTCGCCGCCATTTCACCCTTAGCCACTTTATCAGCTAAGTCGGGCCGTTGAGATTTGAGACGGCGCTTCACGTATTCAGCGTCATTTTTTGTAGAGTTGGTGTTACCAACTCTATCCTTTGTAAAACGATTAGTGCCATGCGCTTGAACAGGTTGCAATTCCCCATCCAAAAGCGCCCGAACATTCTGCCGGAGAATACCCATGCGCTCACGCCAGTCGGCATCCTGTTCCTCGTAGCGATGCTCAATTTCGAGCAGTTTGATTAGCTTGTCAGCAGAGAGATTGCAACCAACGGGGGGAGGGCAGATTGTTGGATTCCTCAGTAACAGTCGATAGAGGCATCCATAAGTAAAAAGGGACAAAAGTTACTTTTTGTCATGGCCACAATGCGTATGATCGGCCCTCTCTGTTCTGGACTGGATACAAGCTACTTCTTCTTAATTCATTGCTTGAACTGGAAGGGGGATTGCTGATTGCGAAGCGAGAGAGAAGCTATTAGAATGCGACTCTCAGTTCATCAGTGAGAACAGATCGCCATGCGCGTCCGGATCGGTTGCAACATTGAATATGACTTTCCTCAGACTACGCCTTTGTTGATGGCCATTCGTCCGCCACAACTCTATCATCATCATCTTATAGAGGAGCAGCGGCATCTGACACCAACGATTTCCATGCACGATTATACCGATAGCTATGGCAATACGATTTGGCGTGCTCTAGCACCTGCTGGTCACTTGGCTGTGGTTTATGATGCCTTAGCTGATGTGCCGCCGACCGCTGACCCTATTTGGATAGATCTGCCTAAGACCCCGGTTGAAAGTCTGCCGGATGAAGTCATCGTTTATACCTTACCCAGTCGCTTATGTCCTTCAGATTTATTCATCCCTGATGCTTGGCAGTTGTTTAGTCACGTAATCGGCGGGTGGAAACAAGTGCAAGCGGTGTGTGACTGGTTGCACAGCAACATTAGTTATGTTAAGGGCACAGTCTCTAGTACCACTAGTTGGGATGTGTATCAGCAGCGTAGCGATGTCTGCCGTGATTTTGCTCATTTGGGAGTGTCATTTTGTCGGGCTTTGAACTTTCCCGCACGCTATGTCTGTGGTTATCTGCCGGACATCAACGTCCCCTTTGATCCAACACGCATGGATTTTCACGCTTGGTTTGAGGTATATATCGAAGGGGAGTGGCGAACATTCGATGTGCGTCACAACATTCCTCGTATAGGTCGCGATGTGGTAGATACGGCTTTCGCGACCGTTTATGGCAGTGTTCAATTAGTCGGATTTAAGGTGTGGGCAGATCAAGTGGCGGATGATTTTCGCTTGCAGGATGTGCCATCCCAGATAGAGCATGATCAAGGCTCCGAGTCTCATTAAACCGGGTGAGTAAGCCAAACATTATTTGAAAATAAGCACCCACTCATCGGCTTCAAGCGCCATCATGATCGGATCTGCTTCCTCTAACAATTTGATTTCATAACCGCCAGAAACGAGACCGGTAAACGTGAAAGGGGCGAAGCTTTGTGGCTCATTGCCGAGCCACGTCACCACATAGAAATGGTGATCATGTGAAGATAGGGTGTAGGCATCCGCTGCGGTCATGATAAGGGGCAACCCCTTGTGCCATGCGATATTGACTAAGTTTTCAAGTTTGCCCACATCACACCTCGTGTCAGGCTTAACACCAGATAGTCATCCGGTTGGATTTCGACCATTTGATGCCATGCTGCAAAATCCACTTCACCGATTAAGCGACCGTCTGCGGCAAAAAACCAGTCCGCAAGCGAGCAGATTTCAAAGATGATGTTCTGCTCCTGTCGAGCGATCCAATACACCTGATTATAACGGCTCAGGGAGATCGAACGGTGTAAAGAGGCCACCGTACAAATCACAGGCGGCTTTAGACCTTACCTCTCAGGCAAAATGGGAATAGGTTTCACTATCGATCCCTGCGGAGACACGGCCTTTTACCACTTAAAGGGGACTCAAAATAATATAGTCTTCAAGCGGAATTTTGACGATTTCGCCTTGAGCATGAGGAAGAGAGCCGATAAGCTGTCCATTGTCGGTAAAATACCAATTGGTGAGCAGATCATATTCAAGGATCACATTATCAACGGTTTTAGCGATCCAGTACACACTATCATAGATCTGGGGTGATATACTTTTGGCAAGTGATTGAACAGTACGGATGCGAGGGGCCTTTGGCCCATGCCATGTGCTTACTTTGGGGGGCATACCTCTGCGGGACATCGCGCGGCGCAACTTGGTATGGTTCACCATTCGATAGGCTTCAAATTGATCTTCAGTGAGTCGCTGGTATTGCGTTTCAGATAAGGAGACCCCTTTTAACAAGCAGGAGGGATTCCAACATGTCAGGAGCGTTATATAGCCGCCTTCGAAGCGCGGTTGAAGCATTGCTTCCATGGCTTTTCCACAATCATGACACAGAACGGGTAGCGATACAATTGGCTGTGACATTTGATGCCTCAATGCGTAAGTGCTTAATCATCTTAAACTAAATTTAGGCTTGTGGAATGGGCTGTTGTTTTAATCGCGGCAATATCCCTATCCCTTAATTATTGTAATACTGACTTCCAAATTTCATAAATTAAGCTTATTCATTTAGGCCTCTTCATTTGGTAGCAGCCAAAAGTCTATCGCCTATACGGAAGTAGGTCAGAGCGCTAAGGTAAAAGGATGAGATCAACTTCAAAACTTGGTGGCTTTGATCTATACGTACAGGTAAGGAGTGGTCGGCTATCACACCGATGGCGATAATGGAAGAAATACATCCTATAAGGAGCTTGTATTCTGTACCCAAAGAAAGCACCTTGTCTAACATAATGGCTACCAATGCACGGATCAAAATTTTGATTGTGGACGATCACGCCTTAGTGCGTCTAGGACTCAGGGCTTTATTTGAAAAATTGGATGGGTTTGAAGTTGTTGCAGATGCTCATGACGGCCATATGGCATTGACCTTATGTGACTATTATCATCCGGATGTGGTGCTAATGGATTTGCTCATGTCGGGCATAAGTGGCATTGAAACGACACGACAAATTTATGAAAAGCATCCAGAGATCAAGATTATCATTCTCAGTAGTGAAAATGATGGAAAGCACATACAGGATGCTTTAAGGGCTGGCGCCGCAAGTTATTTACTGAAGAATGATTCAGTTGATGACGTGGCGGAGGCTATACGAAAAACTCATCACGGACAATCGATGCTTTCAGCCCAAGTTATTAGCAGTTTAATTGCGGTAAGTCAAGAAGCCCCAAAACACGACTACGGCTTATCGCCTCGGCAACGCGAAGTTCTGGCCTTAATGATTAGGGGTCTAAATAACCCTGAGATCGCTGAGGAATTAATAATTAGTCAGTCTACAGTCAAAAACCACTTGATGGCGATTTTCGAGAAACTAGGTGTGCGAGACCGAAGAAGGGCAGTGGTTGTAGCTTTACAGAATCATGTGCTTGAAGACTAACTATTAAATATTAAGCTTCCCGCTTACACGCGGCTGGTCAGCGAGGGAGGAGGGCAGTTAGGTGTGGAATTTATTGAGTGGTAACTACCCGATAAAAACACTTTTCGCGATGACCCTCTTTTTCCAGCCTTATCTCAACCATTCCCTGTGCCACTAGATGATCAAGTGCCTCACGATCATTAGGATGTAAGGTGTAAGGGCGATTCATCTCTCGCGCAAGGTCTTTACGTGAGAGCCATTCTCCCTTAGTAGTCAAAATTTCAACTAACTTTTTTTCAAGTGGTTTCAGTTCTAATGTCACGCGTTCACCTCAACAGGCAAATAGGTCTAAAATCGCGTCCTCTGCCTATTTTAGCGCTTTTACCTGCCTCGGCTACTAAATAATCACGAACCTCAAGACCCCGCATTGTAGACGTTTCGTGCCCGACGTTATCGGGTAGAATCGGAAGAGCATTCGAGACGATTCCGGGGAGGCCGATGTGAGCGAGCAGGGTGATAAAGGCTATGACTGTTTAGCCGTTTTGGAGGACGGTGCAATCTGTGCACTGACAACGTGCATCTTGGGGAGTGTAACGCGCTTAAGACGTTCATCCTGATAGGCATTATAAAGTTGGGCTTTTTCTGCCACATTCCCACCCTGCTTAACAGTTTTTATAAACGCATCCAATGCCCCCTTAGCGCGTCGAGCAAGTTCGGGGCTGGATAGCTGAGTAATTTCGCGATAATTAGATGAGCTGTGTACGTCTGACATTTATATTCCTCTTTATGCCCTTTCTGTCTTTAGTTAAGCCTGTTTAGTGAGGAAAATAATGGGGAATATGGGGCTAAATGCCCTACCATTTAGCCTGATTCTATACAGGAAAACTACCAATCACTTGCCCTAAATTACGTCTTTCCACCTCAGCATCTCTAGGCGTTTGGAGACAACCGTTATCGGGTAGGACAAATTTAGTTCTTCTTGATTTTGGCAAGCGCTAGCCGTTTCAAGCGCTCGGCTTGGTAAGCGCGGAAAATGCGTTTTTTATGTTCCGTGTTTCTTTTGTGGATAGCGTCTTCAGTAACCGATTGTAGAAGCAGCATGAGGCGATCAAATAATTGGGCATCTGACAGATGAGCAAGTTCTTCGGCGGTCGGCATCTGTAAGTCCTGAGACACCTTCGATTCTCCTAGTCTGAGCATCAATAATATGATCAGTCTAGGCAGGGAAAAACCTATAATCATGGGAAAACTGGACTAAAACGCCCCCAAATATTTACCATACAACTATAAATTTTGCTTAGTCGGGTGCATTAAGGGAATTTCCCGCCAGCCGTTATCCGGTAGCCTTGGCAGCAGTAAGCATGTTATTCAGTATAGTTGTTGAACAATCTCTCACGTTTTGAGTGTTCAGCGGTATAAGCTTTATAAATCGCTCTTTTGACGCTCGTATCTTGGTTCTTGGCTGCGCTTTTGGCCAATTCGATTAACGCCTTGCGAATATAACCCGCTAATTCAGTATCTGACAACTGAGCTAACTCGTTATCCTCAGGTATAGTCTAGATATGTCATACATGATAAATACCTTAATTATGGATTTTAGGAAAAAGACTTACATCAAACTCCGCTCAAGCCGCGTAGATTCTTGAAGTGCTTTTGCGACCATTTCAGACAGTTCTTCAAGAGCTACTTCCATACCAAATGCCAGCCCCGCCAATAAGGCTACTTGTTCAGGCGTAAACTCTTTTTCATGCTCCTGAACTGCTCTACATTCGAAAACCGTTTTCTCCCAGCGTTCAATCAAAGCAGTGGCTTGAATAACGAAATTGCTAGACATTATTTCCTCGATAACACATAACAGCTCTATAGAATCTCATACACCGATTAGCTGCCTAATTTTCATTGAGAAATTCTAGCCATGCTGTTTGTCATTCCGTTCCAGCGTGCCCATCCGCCAGTCAGCACTCCGCCACCGGTTACCCGGTGCCGCGCGTCAGCGCGAGGTATCAGACCCACCGGCTGCGGAGATGCAAGTCTTTTAGCTTGCGGGACTTAGAAGGTTGTCAGACATGGGCGGTGGGGTAGGTGTAGGACACTCATAGATTCGCCCATATTTTCAAATGGCCTACAATTTGATGGAGTAAAGCTATTCAGTTAGGAGACGATATGGCGGATACACTTCCGAATACAAATGACGCGACCGTTATGCGTATGGCTATCGCTTGGGAAATTGTAACAAGGGCGCATTATGAAAACGCTGCACCCCGCCCAAAACCAAACGAGCTACAAAAAACCCTGACTGATGAATATATCCAAACCTACAACCGACTCCTACAAGAGGAGCAAACACCAAAAGGGTAACTTCATCAACAGAAGACTAGGCTTGTGCCATTCTGTGACTGCCTGAGCGGTTGCTGGCGACGTAGGCGGAATCGCATCTATAGTGTCCAGAAATTCTAAACGCAGTTAGGCACGGTTTCTTCCGGTATGAGAAAACGCAGCTCCGAAATGGTACGGCTTTAGTAGTCCTTTGGTAGCCCTCTCAGCCGAGAACCGATGCCGCGGGAACGAGTCACCGAAAGTGAGGCGCGGCGGGCTTGATACTAATAACTACTACCAGAATTCAAGAAATCATTAGCGTTCTTGATGATAGCTTTTTTGTGTTTAAGTTCTAGCACTACACATGCAGTAATTGCATGCAGGATTGACTGCACACACCCAATGCTAACTGGGCCACTATATCTAGCGGTATTGAATTCTTTTGGATAGGAACGATAGGCTACTCTACAATCCACAAAAGAGTCATAGTCCAAATATGGATTTTCAGATACCTTTATTTGCGCTTCACAAACCCTCAAATGGGGTCTAATTTTTATAAATTCACGTACTTCTGTATTCACAAAGAAAAACAGAAATTGATCGGAACTCTTATCAACAGTTATTGCAATTTTGTCTTTTGGATCAGGGATTGTATGACGGCACATGGGCATGAAATAAGCGTGCCATAACTGCATATCTTCAAAAATCATGAAACAAAAGCCTAATCGTGTGGATTGGTTAAGAGATCAATCAACTCATCGGCATGGTCTGACATTTGAGCAATATTTTCGATTGGAATAGGGATACTATTTTTATTCCCTGATTGCTGCCATCTTTCAAGCCACGCAGCATCATGGGTCTTAAGGCGTAACTCTAGCGCTGGAAGTTCACCATAACTTTTAATCACTTCATCCAAAATGAGCACATCAGATTCGCTTAATTCATCGAGATTAGGTGGGCGAATAGGACAAATCTGATACTCGTTTTCAATCGTGAAACCATACTTATTGTTGACCTTTGATTTTTTCACAAGATCATATGAATTACTGGGAAAGGGGCCATGTCGCATTGCGACATAACTATCACTAGATACAAAGCGGCCATACTCTTCTAGACTCATCAAATCGGCTAGATACATTAATTTCAGAATGCGAAAATAGTCAGGGTTCGTGACTTTCCCTGCTATGTAGATTATCACTTCTATAGCTTTTTGCTGGTTAAATTCTGGCTGTTTCGGCATTATGGCCTCCACAAATTACTTTTCAGAACATTTATTCTATTAAACAATCGTTGTTATGTCAATTCTATACACACGTATCCAAATCTGCACCTACTCTATTACACTGGTAACTCATTCCAACTTATAGGCTCATTGCCTTAACAGCGCATAAAATCCGCCAGTTGCGAACTCACGCCCTCAATTGGTCACGCTTTGGGCGCGGGTTGGTATCATCTGTGAGATCTACTCAATCTCAATCTTCCAATTCGGCATGCGCTCAGACCAATCCACGTCCAAACACACATACTTCTCACTAATCATCACCGAGCTGTGGCGCATGTTGGCGCGCAGCGCTTCCCAACTCATGCCGGATTGCTTGCAAATCTTGGCATAGGTGCGGCATAAATAGAGTGGAACATTAACCTGTAGGGTTCTGCTTCGGACTGTAAGGAAAATGCAGCTTATTAGCTGCGTCCTGCTTGGTCTTTTCCGGGCGGCGGTCGTAGCGGCTGGTGGTCTTGGGGTCGGCATGGCCCATAATCTTCTGCACCGTCACAATATCCACCCCTCGATCCAACATATCGCCCGCGAAGGTACGGCGGAAGTCATGAGCGGCGAAGTCTTTCACCCCGGCTTCCCGACCCCGCTTGAGCAGCATGTAATAAATCGCCTGATTAGTCATGGGTCGGTGCTGAATCACATCCGCCTTATTAATCGGCATAAATAGTGCCCCAGGCTCATCCCCGCGTAAGGTCAACCAATCGCTTAAGGCTTGACTGGCGCCATTGGATACATAAACCGTGCGATCTTTGCGCCCCTTGCCACCAATAATCGACAACTTACCCGTATCGGCCTCATAGTGCTTCAGTTCCAGATTCGCCACTTCCGACCGCCGCAAGCCACAGGTGTACAGAATACCAATGATGGCGGCATCACGAATACCAGAGGCCAGAGGCCAACCGTCTTTATGCAGTTCAGTGGTGCAGGCATTCACCAGTGCCATCATTTCACCCATCGAAAGGTCGCGGCCAGCGGGTAAGGTGCTGCTGGTGACATTTTCAATATCCACCGCGCGGCTATAGTCCTCAGCGCTCATCAATTCCAGCTTCCAAGCGTAATATAGCACTTGGCGCAATGCCGAGAGCATTACATTGACGGTTGCCGGTGCATAGCGCCCGGCCAGCTGGGTCACGATGGCAGTGGTATGTGAGAAACGCAGCGCGGCCCAATTACAGTACAAATAGGTGTACTCTATGGGCTTGGGGGGTCTGCCGGTCGCGTTCTTGACCACCACATCACTTTCGACTTTGGGCGTGCCCAGCATCCGCGCCATTTCGTTTAAGTACCGCGCCATATTGCGACGGCTGTTGACACTTCTCAAATTCGTCAGAAACACAGCGGCCGGGTTCTGGTCAATGGGCGGCTCGTCAACGGGAATTAGGTTATCCGTACTTTGAGTCGTTATGGCATTCATTTAATAATTACTTTCTACAAGGTACATTGTCATAAGCTATTTTAGACCTGAAAGCTCATAAAAGCAATCACTTATTGGAGAGGGCTTAAGTGCTAACAAAAAGCAACCATGAGGTCGCTTTTTACTCGAGTCGGTAAATTTAGAGGTCAAAGGTATTACGAAACAAAAGCGGCCCTAATAGATAGAGGTAAGGTCTCCTAGCAAGAGACCTTACCTCTGTTGTGGACTTGCC
>JAABUG020113526.1:0-31026 GCA_011319215.2 Scortechinia acanthostroma
CTTATACTCTGCGAACTCTCTAGATAGTCCACGAGGAGAGATTGAACGTTACAATCAATTGACCTTGAGATTGAACAAAAAGCACCAAAAGAAAGAAGCAATCTCCTCATCTGCTCTGCCTTCGACTTTGGGTGTTCTGTTAAGCACGATCGGGCGACCATTGACTGCATTCAATTGACCCCATTCTGGCCGTCTCTAGCCCCCGGGAGGCGTCCGCAGTATCCGCTCCATAGCCAACTCTCGCTCCCCCGTCCGTGTCTTGTGTCTTCCGGTCTCCCCCTCTTTCAAAGCTTACCCCCAAGCCAAAGAGAAGAGGGGTCGATTTCTCTCACACAAAACACGCGCACCCCCTAACCTACGCCGGCCTACTCACCACCCTATGGTTTATGTTTCACCTTATCTCTGACCTCTTAACTCTTTAATCTCATATCCCTCGATGCCTGGTTTAGGAGGCCTCTTGAAGAAACGGCGGACGAAGGATTCGCATACCCTCTCTAAAGAACTGGAATCAGGTTCGTCATCCTCAGCGGCCCAGACACAGACGTCACCCAACTCTGCCGACGACCACCACCACCATCACAACGAACAAACCCTCAACCATCAACATTCGGCCACCAGTAACACTAGCAATAATTCCGCAACCTCCTCTGCTCAGCCTCATCACTCATCCAACGACAATCCCAATCGCTCTTCAGGTACAGATAAAAATTCCGAAGGTCAATCTGCCTCCATGCAATCCGCCGTGACGCAACCGCATCCCTCCACCCACCACAACTCGGGCCTCCACCACCTACAACAACACCAGCAGCAACAACAGCCACAACAACAACACTCCCATCACTCCAAGTTACACAATCTACTTCACCCCTCTCATCATGGATCACCACAGGGTTCTGCCGGGGGTCATTCGAACTCCCAGCAGGCCAATCAGGCCGAAACCCGCACTACAAAAGGGAAATATTCCCTCGACGATTTCACCATCCAACGTACACTAGGTACGGGTAGTTTCGGTCGTGTCCATCTGGTGCAGTCGAAACACAATCATCGATTCTATGCGATCAAGGTCCTGAAGAAGGCGCAGGTGGTCAAGATGAAACAGGTGGAGCATACGAATGACGAGCGACGAATGCTCAACCGCGTCAGGCATCCGTTCTTGATCACATTGTGGGGTACCTGGCAAGACGCAAGGAATCTCTACATGGTGATGGACTTTGTGGAGGGTGGAGAGCTCTTCAGTTTACTTCGCAAATCCCAAGTGAGTACTCTTCACTTCCTTCCATATCGATGTATGTTCCGGTAGGCTGATGTCATGGCCAATCGCAGCGGTTCCCAAACCCTGTCGCCAAGTTTTATGCGGCCGAGGTTACTCTTGCGCTGGAGTATCTACACTCTCAGCAGATTATTTACCGAGACCTGAAGCCAGAGAATCTGCTACTGGACCGGCACGGCCACCTGAAGATCACCGATTTTGGGTTCGCGAAGGAGGTCCCTGACATTACCTGGACTCTTTGCGGAACGCCCGATTATCTTGCTCCAGAAGTCGTTTCGTCCAAGGGATACAATAAATCGGTTGATTGGTAGGCATGCCCCTCAAACCCCGAGTTCGCATTGGCTGACTAGAGCGAAGGTGGTCACTTGGAATTCTTATCTTCGAAATGTTGTGCGGCTTCACACCCTTCTGGGACAGTGGCTCGCCCGTCAAGATCTACGAAAACATTCTCCGGGGCCGTGTCAAGTACCCGCCCTACCTTCACCCGGATGCTGTCGACTTGCTCTCGCAGCTCATCACAGCGGACTTGACCAAGCGATTGGGTAACCTTCATGGAGGTTCCGAAGATGTGAAGAACCATCCTTGGTTCGCAGAGGTCACCTGGGATCGTCTTGCAAGAAAGGACATTGATGCTCCTTATGTTCCACCTATCCGGGGTGGTCAGGGGGATGCCAGTCAATACGATCGGTATCCCGAGGAGACTGAACAATACGGCCAGCAAGGCGAGGATGTGTATGTGTTCCGGTCGCCAGTCACTTTATATACAGGTACTAATCAAATTCTTGCTACAGGCATGGCCACCTTTTCCCCGACTTCTAGCCAGTATACGATCTTTGATAAGGCAATGAACTTTAAAAATCATTGACTGGAGGCGCACACGATTCAATGACTAGCCACTGGTTTAGGCTCGAAATAAAAACTACATCTGTTCACACCATCTTCTCTTGAAAGATCGTGCTTGTGTACGACTTTAAGTTCGTGGAGCTACTCGACCATTGATGCTCTAGGCTCGCGAATGTGTCCGGAGCGCGCCTGTGGAGCTCAATTATATGCAAAAGTTTCGTGGCTTCCACATGGACTGATACTTACCTTCTTTCGGCATTGACGCATCTGAGAGATTTCTATTGGACTTTGGGTGTCCGATATTTTGTCGTTTTGAGTGGGTTCAAAGTTTAGCTTTGAGCATGTCGGAGTGCTCGTGGTGTTCTTCTGGGGAACTTTTGGCACGGCTGCTGGATCCTGGATGATCAGGCTTGTCATTGTTTATCGTGTCGCCTGATGTATATCTTTCAAAAGTCTTGGGGAGCCTACAAGGCCATCCATGTCCTTTTTCATCTTCTCCTCGCGCTGGCACACGAATGGGTGAGTGTTGGTTATGAGTATGGGTAAAGGTCGCTCTTGGCCTCATCCATTGTCTGTCTATCTGTGTCGATTTCATCTTCAGTCCTGTATAATGTACATATCTTCGATGTCTTGAACAAGTGGAAAAGGTAGGCGTCAAATCTGAATTTCATCAAATACAGACTCGGACGTCTTCCATCCGATGTGGCTGTCATTCTGTCTCGGAGCTCTGCCGCTCCTTCTCAAATTTAGCAAGTACTCTACACAACATTATCCACCCGACCCTCTGTATATAGTATTGTACAGAAATCCTACCGGTTGGACTTCACGGCAGGCAAAAACAACGCCATTTTGAAGTACCACAAAACCATTCAAGGCAGGGGACTAAAACGGCACCAAGAATCCTCGTAACGTTGCAGTCACCGACACAATAGACCTTCTACTCCCTCCTCAACAAATGTCAAGCTCCAATGTGCCAGAGCTCACAAGCTGGATTCGTTCCCCGTCTGAACAAACGATGGGTCAAGGGCACCACCACTGAAATTCTTCCTCTCGTTCGCAAGACGCGCAATGTAGCTCCGGCTGACGGCGCTCCAGAAGGAGATGTACTTCTCCATGCACTGCGAGAGACAGCTGTGTTCGGCGGAGGAGAGCGATGTGCCCGGGTTCGGGATGCAGGCTTCGAAGCAGTGTTCGTTGACTTTCTACAGGCGGGCAAAACAATCCTTGGTCAGATTGGTTCGATTTATTCAATGTGTGTGTGTGTGTGTATACATACTCCCATTAGATTCCGGGCGTTGGTCACGGCGGCTTCTTGTCGGACTTGGTTCATGAGGTGGGTTTTGATGTCCGCTTCGCTGCGGGACGGGGTGCTGGAGCTTGAGGATCCCCAGATGGCCATTTTGGTGGTTGTGTTTTGTTTTTTGGGAGTGTCTGGAAGAGGTTCAGTGTAGGAAGTGAGGTGGATTGGGGGTTATCTGTGGATTGAAGTTAGGGTGTTGGATAATGACGCCGACAGGATCTTCGGAAGTAAGAAGTAAAGGAAAGTGTGGCTGGTGGGGGCCAGTTAGCTGCGCCACTGCAGGGCGAAGTGGACACTTGGATGTTTACTCGATGAGGTGTGAGGGTCGATCTGTCATATACTCCATACTCTGTACCTGTAGTCTACTTACCATTTCTTTGGATCCTTGCTTCCTTTCTATTCTTCGCAGTACACGGTGAAACCTGAGTAGTGTACTTCTATTATCCCTCTTCACTATCTTTCATTCTTTCTACCCTACTCTAAGATTTGCCTCTTCCATTGAGCTTGTTCTACGGAAAGGTATATCCGTCTAGAGCTCGCTGATGTCCCGGTGATATTCAGCCCACCACGCCGATCAGTCTCGAATTTGATTATTGTTGCTCGCTAGCTGCAGTCTACTCTCTATCGCTTGACCTTTTCGTTCTCGCAACAACTACAATCGTTCATTTCCCCGCCTTCTCAGATTCTACTCATCATGCTGCTGCCGCGGCTTTCCTCGCTTCTGTGCCTTGCTGGCCTAGCTTCCCTACCGGTCACAAGCGCCTACAACGGCGACGAGAATATCAAGAGCATTCCAGTACGCAAGACCATTTGTTCATGAATGCGCAAGTGCCCCGTCGGATGGCTAACCTGAGACTCTAACAGCTCCGAACCCACAGTCTAGCTCCGGTTGGTCCTCGCTCCGCACCTCGACTTCCGCTCAAGCTTCAATGCGAACATTCTAGTTGACCTTCACAGCCATACCTGGATTCGGACTTCCAAAGCCGCTGGTTCGATTTTGGTGGTGATACAATCATCCGAGCTGACAAGTACGCGACCCCTCACCATACCGCTTAATTGGAGATGAGGAGTCTTGCGCTAATCGGGCTAGGTACATTCGCCTGACGTCGGATCGACCATCGCAACAAGGATGGATTTTCTCTCGAGTTCCTCTTACCGCAACGAATTGGGAGGTTAGTGGTGGCTTTCTTATCAGGGGAGGACTTGACAATCTGACGTATGACCCAGATCGAGGTTGAGTTCAAGATCCACGGCGAGGGAAACTTGCACGGCGACGGGTTTGCCATGTGGCTCACCAAGCAGCGCGCAACCCAGGGTCCTGTCTTCGGGTCGACGGACAACTTCGAGGGCCTGGGTATCTTCTTCGATACATACAAGAATAACCGTCCCGGAACATCATTCCCCTACGTTATGGCCATGATGGGTGACGGCAAGACGCCTTACGACCAGGCCCATGACGGAAAGGCCAACGAAGTGGCTGGCTGTTCTGTGAGACTCCCTAATTTTTTGGACGTCAATTAATCTTGCGCTAACAATTGATGGCAGGCTCGTGGTCTGCGCGGAGCTTCAATTCCTACCAAGGCGCGCTTGACATACTTCCAGGACAAGTCTCTGACCCTAGACTTGCAGTACAAGTCTGAGGACACCTGGACCAACTGCTTCACCCTGAACGCCCCCGAGACCAACATCGCCATCCCTGCCGTTTCGTACCTCGGCTTCTCTGCCGAAACTGGAGAACTGAGCGACAACCACGACATCATCTCCGTCAAGGCTCAGAACCTGTACAGCATCGGAGGCAGCGCCGCCGGCTCCGGTCGTGGCCCGTCAACCAACGGCAGACAGGACCGGGCCAAGGTAAAGGTGCCCAAGGAGAAGGGCGGCTGGGGTTGGTTCCTGTTCAAGGTTCTGCTGTTCCTTGGTGCCGTCGTCGGTGCGTACGTGGGTTTCACCATGTATCGGACCAGGCAGCGTTACTCGCGATTTTAGTTGGGGAAAAGTGCAAAGAAAATCACAAAAACAGTGTACGACATCAGATTTTTGCTTCTGATATTGGCGCAATTGCATAGCCGTGTCATATATGTCTAGTTGCGGGTTTCTACAGTCGTTTGATATGAAAGCCAGAGATTGATGAACTATTTCTGAGCCGCTACTCTGGAATGAAACTAATAGAATAAGACGTAGGATATCGTGATGAATAAGGACTATTGGGTATCATGCTATGAAAACGCCGAGAAAAATGCTGTTCTAACTCATCTGGTCACGTAGTCTACGACTGCTTCGCCCTCGTCTCATTCCACATATGATCGATGATCTGGAAGACCTCGGTGACACTAGCCATGACGCTTTCATCGATCCCCAGCGCACCGTAGCGATGCTGGATCTTATCCGGATGCCAGCGTATCCGCTCCGACTTGAGCACCGCAAGCAGGCCAGCCGTGCTATTCGCCGTATCACCGTCTCCGTCTCCCACCCCAGACGCCTCCACCGGCGCACGGCGCATAAACTCCTCAACCGCTTCGCGCGAAACATCCCTCCGCTTCCCGGACTCAACCGGCCAAAAGACCAAATTCCGGAATGCCCTGCGCTCGCTCTCCCCCACGTTTACTTCCCGGTTAACCTCCTCCCAGGACCGCCGATACTCCTCCCAAACCGTCTTCCAAGCCTTAAGACGCCTCCGCTCCCGGCCCCGCTGGAGACTCTCTTCCATCGCCTGCTCAAACCGCATCCGTTCCCGCTGGCTCTGTTCGCTCTGCTCCTCGCGCTGCTTATGCCGCGCCCGCTCAGCCCGCAGCCGCTCCTGCTCTTCTAGCATCCCCTCCCGCGTCCGCGCCCACATCCGGCTCCGCACGTACGTCGCGTACTCCTCCTCGGACATCTGCTCTAGCTCGCCATCGGGACCCTTGGGCACGGACGGGACGGCGTATTTGTGGATTGGTTGGCCGTAGACGGACTCCCAGTATGCGGCGCCTTCGTCGTCGCCGAGGGCGTCGAAGAGGGATTCGCGAAAGGCGGTGTTGGGGGAGAGGCCCCGTGGGTTATTTTCGGGGTTGAAAGTGGGCGAGCGCTTGGATCTGTGGCGTTTGGAGGAGCGGTGGTGGTGACGGTGGGAATGGCGGTGATGGCGGTGGTTGTCATGGTCGGTGTTATATGGTTCGTCCCGGTGAGTTTTAGATTTAGACTTGGACTTTGATTTTGAGGATTTGAAGCGGAATTTGCCTGTCGCTGGGCGGGTGTATTCGTCGTCGTTGTCTGCGCTAGGATCCTCCGGGGATGCCTGTGGCTCTGGGCCATTTTCTGCAGCACTGGCTGGGTCCATGGCTTGTTTGCATTATAAAGAGTGCGTAGATATCAGGCTAGGTTGAAGTGTCGTACTATTGCTGAGATGAGAGGGGATTCTGACTGCGTGGTCGAAAGAGCTAAAGACGATGTTGCCAATCGCCATTTCTTTCTCGGATGCCAATATGTGATTAGTCACCCTTATCTTATCTGATTATCAGCCATCCCATCAGCCTTATGATGTCATGCCATGATACTTTTGATCTTGAGGACAAACGGCACAATGGATTAGTCGGTCTAGTTCGCAGTCAAGACGCTGCAATCATCTCAAGGTAATCATATTCCGGACTGCTTGCGTCCTTTGTGCCAAGCCATTCTTAGGAGTAAGACGATATCTTGGATCTGTGGCCAGCTTTGAGATCACCGAGACCCAATCAATGAGAGCAAGACAGTTGTCTTGTTTGGGCCAAATGCAAATTATCTAAGATCACTGAACTGGAGAGATATGGCCAGAGATAATTTGCGCTTCAGTTGTACCTGCCAAGGCTAGTTACAAACATGTCGCGGAAATAATGACACCATATAATTCAGGCATCAACAATTTCCTCTGGCACGTGCGGAACAGCTATCACGATCGCCTATCGCCATCTTCCGCAACACATTTCCACGTCGACATCAAGACAGCATCCAGCCCAACCAAAAATGGCTCTCGTATCATACTCGGACTCCGAAGCTTCAGACTCAGAGCAAGAGACCAAGGTCACCCAACCACCAACCAAAAATCAAGCACCCGCACCTGCAAATCCACCCAAGCCCTCCTCCGGCGCAAACTTCACATCCTTCGTCGACCGCAGTAACCCCCGCAAAATCCGCGTTGCTCTGCCGGAGATCAAACCCGAGAACCCTACCGCAGATGACGAAGATGGCCGAGTCCGGAAAAGAGCCAGGATAGGTGGAGGCGGCGGCGGGGCATTTTCGGGTTTCAATGCCCTTTTACCAGCTCCGAAGAGGACAAACGTCGCGGCGGAGAAGGAGAAGAAGACGGCTGCGCCGGCTCGGAAGGTCTTCAGCTTGAAGACGGGCGCGACTCCGGGTTTTGACCGTGAGGCTGATGCGGAGTTTCGGAGGGAACAGGCGTTCGATAGCTTGGCGGGCGATGGCGATGATGAGACAATACCCAATCCTGGGAGTCTTCGGAGTGAGCAGCCTGGCGACGAGGGGGCCGCGACGGGTCAGGTAGACGGACAGAAGAAAGAGGAGGTCAAGTTGAAGGGGAATCCGATGATGTTCAAGCCGTTGTCCGTGGGGCGAGCGTCGCAGAAGAAAAAGAAGCAGCCGGCCAAACCTGTCTCGTCAGCTCCTGCGAACGAAACAGCAGCTTTGCAATCGTCGCAAGCGTCCAATGAGCTACCCGCTACCCAGCCAACGCCGCCTGTCTCTCAGAAACCAAAAATCAGTCTGTTCTCTCTTTCCAGAGAAGAAACTACAACGTCGAATATTCCCGACCCCCAAGAACAAGGCGCTGCTTACGAGCCATTGGTGTACACGACCGAATTAGAAGACACCCCGGCTGGCCCACAGCCGGAGCCTGAAACCGCGACGGCTCCCTCACAGCCACCGGCGGATCAAACATTAGATAACATCGCAGACGATCTCAATCTGTCCCGGGCCCAACGGCGACAGCTCTTCGGACGCAATGCCGACCCTTCCAAATCTCGAATTCTGCGCTTTAATACCGACAAGGAATACATTGCCAACCAGGAGTTGGCCCACCAGACAGACCTTGCTGCTGCTCAGCACAATCCTGTTCGGGCCATTGCTCCGGGCAAACACACTCTGCAGCAGCTGGTCAATGCGGCGAGTACCCAAAAGGAGGCTTTGGAGGAGAGTTTTGCTGCTGGACGAAGGAACAAAAAGGAGGCTGGGTCTAAGTATGGATGGTGAACTTGTACTCTCTTCGTTTGTGTTATGCAAGTCTTCTGGAAGTAGTTTTTAGATACCATTATTATTCAGACTAAAGAGTTTTAGTTTAATCTCTTCTGAAATGTTTTGAATGAGAAAGAAAAACTGATTCGCTATACATGAAATGCTATCTATACAAATGAATCAACCATATAAACAAATGCCCGCCCCTTTTTATCTATCATAGCCGTACATAAATCACGATGATACATCAACAACCTCTGCAAACCATTGTTTCAACGCCGTAGCCAGCACAGCCGGTAACTCCCGAACATCACGCACAACCAGGTAGTATGGGAAGGGGAACCCCTCCAGGTATCTCTTCATCTTCAACTTCATCTCCCCAGTTCCACTCTCCGTGTCAGGCTCGAAGCTAGCCTGGGTGAGATCCAAGATCGAGCTGCCCTTGACGGCGTCAACGATGATGAACACGATCATGATTCGCTCCTCTTGAGCTTGACGCACAAGGCGCCGGATGGTATCGTGGTCTTCGCAGATACCGTCGGATATGATGAGTTCCAGCTGCCACAGGTCGGCGTTGCCTCCTGCGGGCGACTGCTTCCAGCGAGCTTCGCGGAAGAGGGCGATGGAATCGGCGATCAGTTTGCGCACGTTCGTGCCGGTCTGCTGGTAGCTGAAATGTTGGAAGACTTGTGTTCCGGCTTCCGAGGAGAAAGGCTTGCCGAACTCGTGGGCGACTCGGACGTGATCCTCGTTACCGAACCCGAGCACGCACAGGTCGCCTGCTTCGAGCATTGACAGACTCTTCGCGACTAGCGCCAGTGTCTCGAATGCTAACTGCCCGCTGCCACTCTCAAGCATGGACTTGCTGTCGTCGACTGCAAGCATGATTTGGTAGTTGCGCTTGGAGGGAATGGACCGTCGCATCCAGATCTTGTCACGCTTGTACTGCGACGCAATGTATGGAATGATACGCTTGATATTCAGCCGCTTCCCCGTCCGGAAATCGCCCCGCAGCTTTGTAGCAAGTGTAGGGGCCAGGATCAGGCGTAGTTGCTCCGTCAGGGATAGAGAGAGCGCGTTTGTGGCATTTTCGTAGTGTGACCAAAGGCGCTGGGCTTCATCCCGTGGAGTAAGTGGTGGAAGCGTGGACGACAGGTGAATTGCCGCAAGATGGGCGTCCACCTCATCCAGCTCCTCGTTAACCTCAAGTTGACCGGTAGCGTCCGTTGTCCGCTGCTGTGTGCTGGAACTGTCGGGGATCAATGCGCCTGCGGTTTGCTCTTCGCTAGGGACTCCTTGCCCATCTATCTGCATTTCATCCTCCAATCTATTCTCCTCCGCAAGATCTTGCGGCTCCTCGCCAGCGTCCGGTAACAGGTCATTATCGCCAGGTTTGACGTCAGACTCCACGCCCTTGTTCTGGTCCAAGGCCTTTGCTTGTTCTTCACTGGCCTGTCCCAGTGCTTGTGTATCGGCAACATCATCTTGGTCCGCAAGATGCTCGAAATCAGCATCGGCCATATCTGTATCCTCCGGCAAGGGTTTCCGCGACTCATCATCATCCTCCTGCTTGGAAGCGTTCATAATCTCCCTTCTCCTCCGATGCCATTCATCAAGAACATCACCCAACTTCTTGAACGCCTGTAATTGAGGATCTTCGGGGCTCACGTCATCAGCACCGCCTGCATCCCTCTTGCGCTGGCTGTCCTCCCCTTCCTTGGCACCGCCAGTTGCCTGTTCTTCATTTGCAGTCGGATCGGTCGAGCCATCGTCCTGCTGAGCATTGCCGGACGCGCCTTGCTCTTTGTTTTGGTCTTCATCTGCGCCCAGACCACCGTTGACAGCTTCGCTAGGAGCAACCTCCTCGCCCCCAGCTTCATTGTTATCTGGTTGAGTCAAGAACTCTTCTTGCTGAGCCTCCTCTGGTTGTTCCTCCTCTGCATTGGCTTCATCAGTCCCCTCGGCCTCGTTGGCCTCTTGGTCCTCCATGGCTCCTTCGTCTGCCTGGTCAGGCTCCTGCTCGTCTGTTGGACCCATATCTTCGTTTTCAGCATTTTCGTCGTTTCCTTCAGCCTGCTGCTCATCTTCCGCAGGCGCAGGACCGAAATCCGACATATCGTCCATTCCGTCCTCACTTTCGACACCGTCATCTTCCTTTTCCTCGCCATCCAGTTGCATCTCCTCAGGTAAATCAAGCGCCTCTTCTTCCTTGGCATGAGGGTCCGTCACTTCCATATCTTCGCGTCCGACAGCCTCGCCTTCATCCTCAGGGGCTTCTTCGTCTGGTTCGTTCTCTTCTTCCTCGCCCTCCTGTTCTGCATCCTTGTCACTCTTCTCTTGGGTCTTTTCTTCCTCCTGCGCTGCGGTTTGCTCATCGGACCCAGCTGCTCCCTTGCCTTCTTCGTTCTCTGTCTCTTTCTGCTTCTCATCGTGGTCGCCATCCCACATCTTCTCATCCACTGCGGTGTCGTCGACGTCGTTGACGCTGCCTACTTCCTCATCGATATCGTCTTCTCCTTCCGAGCCACTCGCATCCTCGTCTTCTTCATCCTCCGCCTCGCGATCAATCTCTTGGCCTTGCATTTCTTCTTGATCCATGTTCACTGCCTCCGCAGAATCCTCCATGTCCTCCGAGGGCTTCTCATTCTGTTCTTGCTGAGCAAGCTCAGACAAGTCCTCGTCATCCCCGACGTCTTTGCTAATATCTTCAGCACCTTCTCCCTCGCCGAGGCCGGTTCCACTTTCCAACTTTCCAGACTTGCTCTCTTCTGTAGATGCCTCCGCCGGGGTACAGAACCCTTCTGAGGCTATCTGCGTGAATGACTTTGCGAGAATGTACGTCATTTTGCAAGTCTCCCTGTGCACGGACACGAACCGCTGGATGATGTCTCTGCAGATGTAGAAGTATCGGTTGGTGATGGGCAATAAGCTCGCCACCAATGCAGAGGCAAGCGCATAAGTGTTCTTGGTGCTGGTTTGCAAATGTTGCAGGTTATGCAGGACGGATTCGAGGGAGGAAGTAACATCAGACAAGCGAACGGCTTTCATCGCCCTCGTGAAGAACTCATCACTCCGCGACAGCGAGCCCATGGAGGCAAGGGAAGCAGGCACGTCTTTAAGTTTCTGAAGACTGACCAAGATCTTGTCAATTGCTGCAAGGAGTCTTGTGTCAAATTCCTGAATAGCGAGACTATCCTCGCTATTAATCCTAGCAGTCGCATCTCCCTGAGCCTCCGCCCATGGAGTAATTTGTGTTAATGCGAAAGACAAGTCAGGACGTTCTGCGGTCCATTTCGAGAGGTCAGCGTCCAGGCTAGCAAGAGAAGACGACACCTCGTCCAAGACATCCTGATAACGCCGAGAAGTCAGGCCAGAAGGTAACTCTGGAATATTGTCTAGTGATGACTTCAATCGAGTAAACGTATGTCTCCAAGCGTGCAGGCCATCGGAAACCTTTGTGGCCTCGACTTCAGAGAACTTGGCATGTAGCCCCACGATTTCCGCAGCGAGGCCAAGTATGGGAATAAGCCATGCCACGGCTCTCCTGAGGTCTTGTCTGTCCTTCGAGAGATCCGAATGCGACTTGCAGAGGGAGTCAGGTCCAGAAGTCCAGAGAGTAGACATCTTGATAATCGTTGACTTCATCATTTCCAAATGAGACAGTGCCGGGGAAAGGACCCCGCGCTGCTTCCTTATCAAGAGCATCAAATGCTCGACAGTGCCAACGCTCCTGGAGATCTCGACGTTACTGAGATCTTCCGAGTACTCGCGAGATGCTTGACGCACGCGAGGCAGGAGATCCAAGAACCGGTGGAAGTAGAGATCGGAGCCTTTGATGAGATGCGATGCCGAGTCCCCGACCTCCAAGCTTGGGGTGGTAGCGAGAACTTGCGCAACGGAGGATTGGCTTTCGATCAAGTTAGTGCTTGCATTGCGTTTGATGCCCATTTCCAGGAGCCGTTTCAATGTGTCTGCATAGAAACGACGCTTCTGGACCTTGAGATGTTGAACATCATCCTTGTTATCCTCGGTCAGCACTTTAGGAGTCTGCGATTTGAATTCCGTGATGCTCTCAATGAAGAATTTGACGAAGCTGTCGAGATCATCTGAAATGTCAAACTCATTAGGCATGGAAGAATACAGATCGGTCATGTTTCCGGCTGTGCTATCCGCATTTCGGAATCTTGGTGGTCGGCTCGGCCATATTGTAGGTTCTTCCTGGCACAAAGCAAGAGCGTCGGGGAAGCTTGTCGAAGCCAAAACGACCTCATCGGTGACCATGTCCGGTTCGTGCGGTTCGGTTGTCATCCCCTGCTGTAGAATCGGCTGGACAGGCTGTGCCAAAACTTCACGATACTTTCGAACAAGTTTGAACAGTTTGAAGTGTGATCGCCTGGCACTTTCCCTGAGCGCAATGATGTTCGTATCCTTCCAGCTAGCCAGCTGAATCTGTTGCTTGATGTCCTTCTCAATGGCGGATCTGCGGTCCTCCATCGACTTGTGCACTGCAGGCTCGAACGGTCTGAAGTGTTCAAGAAAATTGCCCAATGCAGATACGAGTTGCTCCAGAGCTGGGTAATCGAGAACGTAGAGCGCAAGCAGTGACCGGAAATTGGCCACGAGCTTGAGTCGTTCGCTGTATTGCCCGATAGTTGTCGACATGAAGAACTGCTC
This sequence comes from Scortechinia acanthostroma, assembly GCA_011319215.2. NCBI lineage: Eukaryota > Fungi > Ascomycota > Sordariomycetes > Coronophorales > Scortechiniaceae > Scortechinia > Scortechinia acanthostroma. The sequence continues at coordinate 13,290 of JAABUG020113526.1, forward strand.
CAGCGTAGAGATGACGCCCTGAATATGGTCGCCCAACTCGGTTTCACCAGATGCTGCGAGCTGAATGGGGGCTGCAATAATTGCTTCGTAAGCAACGAACCACCATGAGCTCACATCTTGAGCACACTTTTCTTTTTCGAGGTCGAGTAACTTGGCCCAAGTTGACAGTTCGAGCCGTCGCCAGCTGATGATCAGATTGGTGATCTCGTCGTAATGAGAAGCAGCCGAATACTCTCTGCTTGCAACAAGCTGCCATTCGTGAACAAGGGCATGGAGCTTCTCAACTTTTGTAAGAAACTTCGCGACGGGCTCAGTATGCTTGAATTGAAGGACCTCTTTGCAGCAGATAATAACATCCTGAAGTACTGCATGCTCCGGCCAGGCCTGCTGGATCTGAAGGAAACGGGACTTGATGGAGAGCGTCAGAGAGACGAGTCTTCTCGCTTCAGATAAATTTGCATCGGTGTAGAAGTTATATTTGCCCGATGGACTGCCTCCAACGTTCATGGCATCCTCAAGAAGTAAAAGAGCTCCAGAAAGATGTTCGCTTGGGCGAATAGGAGACTTCGAAGAATCGCCCGCAGACCATATGGATCCCAGCAGCTTGGCAGACTGTTTGACATAATCCGACAAGGCTGTCTTAGTATCTTCAGATTGGAAGAGCTTAGCGTGCAGTGTCGCGAGCCGGATCGAAACAGCCTTTGGATCAATTCGGGTGGATTTTCCGCCGTCTTCAGCTGCGTCAACTTCGTAAGTAGGGAAAAGCTGGTTCAACTCATTCTGGTCGACCTCTTCCTCATCTTCCCATGAGCCTCGGTAACGGTACAACTCGGATTTTTTCGCTTCTTCCTCTTGATCCTCACGGAGTTTGGCTTTCCATAAGATATGGAACTGTTCGAGTATCCGATGAAGCGCATGGCGCCCAGATTCGCTGCGAAGCACATCCGGATCTGTATTAGTGGCCACTCTGAGGGACGATAGTTCGTGGAAGCGCAATTCAACAAAATGAGCTTGGTTTGCTGGTGACGTTTGGCTTTCCAATGCGAGAACGGGATAGACGGTACCCCCAAGGAATGGTGTTCTCTTGCTGATTGCCTGCAGGATCTGAGATTCACTTGACTTTTGGGTTTGGCCGGACTGAAGAGAAAGACCCAGATCCAACATTTCGAGGAATCGGACGGCAAGCACTGTAATATCGTCATAGGATCTGTAATTCGTGCTCAAACGCTGGGTGAGCTGCCGGATATTCTCGCGAAGGAGAGTCAGCGTTCTCTCTGTTTCCGAATCCTTTGTCGCTGCGGTTACATCGAGTTCGATGCACCTGTTCAAGACAGAGTAGAGTAAGCTGGAGAATTCTCCCTGCAAGATACTGATCTCAGACACCGGTGGCCGAGTAACTTGAGACGGAGGTGGGGCGGAGCCCAAGCTTCGTAGTTCCTGCTGTATAATTTCCTGCCGCATGTTGGAGGATTGCCCTGAGAAGCTCTGCTCGAACAAAGCTAAAGCTTCGGATTTCGTCGTCAGCTCTATGACGCGCTGTGTGTGCCTTCGCCTCTGCACAGTCAGACTGAGAGAGGGATCGAACGGTTTGTCAGGCACGAATAGTTGCAGCAGTAGGCTGGCCAGCTGGACCAATGCCAATCCAGTATCCTCGATGTACTTCTCTGTATGCTTCGGGCCAGTCATCAACGACGCGATCAATCGTGGAATGGCGTTCTTGACAATTGGTTCAAAGTAATGATCTTCAGACAAGCTCTGATCCAATAAGACCGCCGGCAAATCCGATGCATTGCACCATCCTTGTTCTTGGATCTCGCGAAGCAAAGTCAGAACGCTCTCGAGGGACTTTGGCTCAATGAAATCCTTGTGCATGGTGAGGAGCTCAACAACGAGTGCCGATAAGACTTGTCTAAGAAGTCGATACTGGTCCATGGAGATCTCGCGCGACGTCAAAGTAACGGCTTTAGAAAGAGTTCGCTTTTCCACTTCCAAGCTATCCATCTGGCCCAGAGCCGTGGTGCCGACGAACGTCAGCTTCTCTAACAGCGATAAAGAGAAAATGCCGTTGCCCGCGGAGCCAGACATGGAGGACTGGCTAGACCCTGCAAACAGAGAAAGTTTGTGGAGGACACCGGGAATCTGACTTTGAAGATTGGATGCGTCAAGCGGCCGTGCTTGACGACCAGCCAACAGTGGTAGAATAGAACTGACAACCGCATTAGATTTATCCTCAATATGCTGTATCGAAGACAGATCGTGGTATTGGCACAGAGCTTCAAATTCGCTCAAGAAGTAAGGCGACTGAGCCGAATCAGCCTGGACCACCTGTGCCAATTCCATCACCGTCTGCTTGAGTGCCTCGACTAGTTGTCCTTCGTCGGCCCCGTCAAAAAGGATGGATCTCTGAGCGTCCACAAGAGAATTGCGTACCCGACTCAGCTGGGCTAAATCCAGACGAGTTTTGAGAGCAATGTCCGTAAATTCGGCTGCCACTTTCTCGAGGTCCAACTTCGACCTCAGCTGCTCCTGAGTGGCGGGAGTGGCTGGCCGCCAGGATTCCCATAGCCTTTGCATACTGAGCCCTGTTTTCAAAGCCCAATTTTCCTGAAAACGACCAAGACACTGAGACAATGCCAGAGCCACGGACTTCAGCGGCGGCCAGCAGTCGAGCAAGAACACAAACAGCTCCTTTCCAATTTGTAGATAGACTTGGAATTCGCCTTCGTCAACTTGACCAGCTCCAGCGATTCGGAGAAGATCAGCACAGAAGCTGACAACAGCACGAAGAGCATGAACAGCCTCAGGAGCATCAAGCACTTGAGGGTCTAGGCTATGGATGAAATCATAGACCGCTTGCCCGCAGTCCGCGAGGACAGAGCCGATAGGTTGCGTTGCATCCTTCATCAGGGAAGCTATCCGCCTCGATGCCAGGGATCTCTCCAGAGAGCTCATCTGGCTCGGTTTGAGGAGCTTGGCTGATTCATCAGCACGCAACAAGCTTTGTCTTAGGCGATGGAGATTGAGCTTGCACTCTTGCAGATGAGCCAAAACCATGAGCCGTGATAAGGTCACATGCTGTCCCAGAATCAAAGCGAGCGGCTCATTCACGAGAGGATGTAGAGGCTGGAATTGGCCATGAATAGCAAAGGAAGCACCGCTCAAGTTTACAGCTTGCGCTTTGCAAACAGTAGAAGGCTCCCAGGACGAATCTTCGAGGACAACAGGCACATATCGGTCTAACATCGAGGGCAAAGACTCTCCCGCGAAGAAGTCCAGCAAGCCCGCCAATGTCATCTCCGAGGATTGTTGGATGATTCTCAGATCCTCGACCGAGAGATGGTCCATTCCCAACTCACAAAGGAGCCGAGGAAGTTCACCTCCATCCTGAAGCGGATTGAGGTCCCAGATGTGCCTCAGGCGGTACAGAGACGACTGGTAGGTGTAAGCAGGGATGGATCTGTTGGTTGATTTGGGAGTCGCCGAAGCCAGAAAGCAAATCTCGACACATCGATTTCGCATTGCACGAGACAACTCCCCGTGACGAGGGTCCATCGTCAGGAACAGGCGGAAGTTCGAATGGGGTCTGATGATCTTTGCAGAGCCATCTTCGGTACGTTGCTCATTGAGTATCAGAGCTCCATTGGGTTCGGTCAAGGAATTCAGCCTATCGAGGACAGAAGGGTTGCACAGGTTGGCATTATCAAGAACAACCCAATGCCCCTGCTGGACAGCTTGCGTGAGAACACCTTCCGTCCATTCAAAACCAACCTTCATTTTATTGGACTGCTTAGTGAGTTCCATCAACTGCTGTGCTCTCTGAAGGAAGTCTCCGAGGGCCTCTTGAGGATGAAGCTGCATCAAGACAGGGAGGGATGAACACACAAATTCCAGCGAGGCCTCTGAGCTCTGTAACCTTTCAAAGAGCTCGAGGAAGGCTGAAAATGTGTCTGACTTCTCGGTAGCTGAGGAGGCAGAAATAAGATGGCGGCGAAGGTACAGCGACAGCTCACGCACAAGAGATGATATCTCCCTCTTGTGGTCAATTTGCTCGAAGCCTCCAATCAGATCCATTGTGTCTGTGTCAGCGCTCAAGGCCAGTTCAATTAAATCAGCACCGTTCAACGCAGCAAGCTTTCTGATGAGAGTGGTCTTGCCGCAGCCTGATGGGCCCACCAAGATGCTGGGCCATGACTGCTCTATGCAAAGCATGAGAGACTCCAGGATTGACAGGTCGCCCGGAAATATCTTCATCTGCGGCTCAGGAATTTGCTGAAGAAGAGCATCCCTACGCATCACTCCAAAACCGACTTGGAAATAATCTTGGGTCAGATTGTGGTAAAGGCTTTTGGCAACGGTCGGGGCATCCGTAAAGACGCGTTGGTAGAGCTGAGACACCAATTGCCTATCTTCTTCACTCCTGAATCTCTGGGAAATGATGACATCAAGGAAATTGTTTGCCGGCACTTGGAGATCGCCTCGATCCGCAAGCTGGAGCCACCTCTGAATATCGCGCAAGTTGACCTCCCAGGGTCCACCAACAGCCCCTAGCCTGCGTTCCTGGTTGATGGCCACATTCAAGAGAGAAACAAAATCAACTAACCCATCAGTTTGCGAAGGGGAACTACCAGGGAATAATTTTGCGGAGATCTTTTTCAAGTCGGTCTGGGTGAAACTGTCGGCATATACCACGGTGAAACGATTGACAAAGGATGCGGGTAGTCCCTTTCTTCCGCCACCTTGATGATGGGGATTTTGTGCAGCGAAGAGGACAAAATCCGGGTGTCTGCTGAAAGTCTGGTCAAGTTCAGCCACATAAACCGTCTGACGGTGATCTAGGCAAGAGTTCAACCCTTCAAGAACGGATTGGGACGCCAAATTCATTTCGTCCAGCAGAACCCAGTCACCGCGCTGCATGGCTTGCAGGAACGGTGCATCACGCCAGGTGAACTGACCGACATCGCCGCCCTCTACAGGCACATCGGATCCGAAAAGGTCTGTGAGGTCTGTCTGCTCCGAAAGGTTGATACGTGTGAGTGGCTTTCCTAGAGCTCGAGCGAGTGCAGTAACGAGGGTTGTCTTGCCAACACCCGGGCTACCCTCAAGGAGGATAGGCTTTGGCAGCTGCAGGCCGCGTGCGATTCTGACTGAATTGGCAATTGTGGTAGGGGCATCCATAATAAATTGCGGATCGGGTGCTGCATCGCCACTGATAGGTAGGTCAAACGGTCCTACGCGCAGTGCGCGATCTTGAAGCTCAATTGTCGACTTTTGAAAGTAAATGCTGGGAGCATCCACGTCGAAGAGTTCACGAAGCTTTTCAAGACAAAGCTGGCGGTTCTTCTCAAGATCGTGCAACGAAGCAGCGAGCATTGCAGCAGGGTTAGCACCAAGGGTATCCACGAACACCATTGCCGCACCCTGAACGATCGAGAATTTGAGATCCGTCGTTTGACACTTGTTCACAAAGTCTACCCAAGCGAGGAGATCACGAATAGAGAGGGACGTAGTCGACGAACTCTGGAAGGTTGTCTTGAACCACTTCGCAAACCGCAACATGGATTTGGGGATATCCTCTGACTCTGTTCGGAGTTTCATTCTGAGAATGGGCAAAATATCGTTATCCTCGGAAAGCTGAGGAGCCCAGATTTCAGTCATTCGATTTCGGAGAGCAGCTGAAAGCTCGCGCTTCCCGTAATCTCCTCCAGGATTCATGGTCGAAAGGAACTGGAATCCCTCGTGTGCGACGACCATGGAATCAATAGGCCCTTTTTCCGCCAGAAGTATCGACCTGTGAGGTTCAAGGACACTGTTGAGTCTCTCTAACACCGAATCATCAGCGAGAGAAATTTCGTCAAGAAGGAAATAGTGTCCCGTCTTCATGGCCGTTATAAGGCTACCGTCAGACCATTCGAAGAGGGCGTTCAAGCGAGCAATGTTCTTCTGAATTCTCCGAACTATTTCGGAATCGCATGCTTCCAATTGTTCAACGGTCATAGCACTGAAAGTGCTCCTTAGCTCGTCAAGAGATTTCCGCTCAGCATCGCCTGTTTTGACAACAGTGCGAAGGTCATTGAGTAACTGAGTCTCGATTGCCGCTCTGTTCCTAACTGGTCTTTGAGCTCCTATTAGATCCCCAGTTTCCAAATTCACATGGGCATTGACAATGAACAATTGCTTCCTACAAATGTCTGCAACTGCCTGGCAAAGTTGTGTCTTGCCGCACCCAGTTTCTCCCACCAGGAGAACGGGCTCGTTGTTCTCAATCGCTACTGAGACCAGGACGAAGAGACGCCGCATGGCTTTTGTCCACACAATGCCGGGCGCCAATTCCTTCAGGTTAGGAGCACGCTTTTCTAATTCAACAGCACTGTAGATCGTGTCTTCATCGATGGGAACTTTCATGACTTCCTCAATGACTGCCTTGACAGCGGCCCTTTCTTGTGGATTGCGGACACGTTCTGCAAGCAGCATAAACCCATTGATGGCTAGTTGTTCACGGTCGTCTGCCCGGCGCAGAGCCCATCGGAACAAATCACGTAGGGTGGCAAAGCTGTTTTTCTGTTCAAATAGCCGGTTCGCTTGGCGCAGAAGGGAAAGCTTTCGATAAACTGACACAATCCTGGTGCAAAATGATGGCGCAATCTGTGACCGCTCTTTCAAGATAAACTCCAACTCGCTCTCTGGGATATCGTCGAAATGCAACTCTAGGAAACGATTCCGAAATGCGCGAGACAGTACTTTCCGGCCACCATACAAGCCGGCCGGGTTCTGTGTCGCGAACAACATGAAATTCGGATGTGGATGGACGACCTCCTGTGTCTCGGGTATGAATAGTTCGCGGTTATCGTCTAGAAGTCTGTTCAATGCTTCCAAGACGTCCGATGGTGCAAGATTAAGTTCGTCAAGAACAATCCAATATCCGTTCCTTAGTGCTTCAACCAGCACACCTTCCTGGTAACGCAAAGTTCCATCATCACCAGAGACATAGGAACCAAGATACTCCTGCAGATCGGTGTGTTCATGATTGTTGATCCTAACGAACTTGTTCCCTGATACTTTGGCAAGATACTCTATCATGCTCGTTTTGCCTGCTGAGGTGGGACCCTGCAACAACACTGGGAACCGACGAGTAGAGCTCGCTCGAACGAGATTCTTGAGATTCTTCTCGATGAAAGGAGTAATGATATAATGAGGTTGTGCCTCTGGGACCATATTGCCCTGGCGCATCCAATAATGCTTAAACTGCACATAAGCATTGCCATCATTCGGTGGCTTGGGGGTCTGTCCTAGTAGTGCCCTAGCATTCTTCGCATTGCCAAAGACATACCGCTCAAGAAGAGGCAAGAGTAGCCGCTCGGATTCTTGGCTTAGAACGGTCAAGAAACTCATAGAGTAGCCCTCAAAGATCGCGCGGCGCAAACCGTATATGTGGGCATTTTCGAGGACATATATGAGTGCACGAACGAGGGTTCGGATACTAAAATGAGGCCGTTGTCCCGCTCCGTCAGTGAGTTTGTTCTCGTTGCTGAGTTTCTTGGTTTCCATGTACAGCTGCGCTAGGTCCGACACGACCCTTGAGTCGCCTATTGTTAGGTCACCCAGGTATTTCTGAATCAAAGCGAGCAAGTCGTCCAGGTCGGTATCGGGAGATTGTACATAAACTTCAGTGAAACGAGATCTGAGCCCAGGAGGAAGATCTTTCTTTCCAGCGTCAGTCGCGGGATTCATGGCACCGAATATGCGAAAGTCAGGATGACCAAAAACCCGTTCCACATCGCCGGCTTCGGATAGCAGAACAGATGGAGAACCTTCGCTACCATGATGCAGAAGACTGGCAATATTCTCGAGAGTATCGGGGGAGGCCAGATTGACCTCATCAAGCAGGACCCATTCTCCATTGCGAAGTGCACGAACGATTTTTCCTTGGACGAAGGCGAAAGCGAACTTGGCATCACCTTGCGAAACTTGAGCCTCAAAGTCGTTGAGTTGCGCTGCAAATCTCTCCCATCTCAGTCGTAGCTGCTGGTACTTCGGTGAATCCAGCTTTCTCTTCTTCGTCGGCTGCTGCTCATCCTCACCGACCGGACCCTGCTTGCTTGGTTTAAACACACCATCGGCAAGCCGAACGGCTTCATGCCAGAAATTGACCAAACGCACCCAGTTCCCCGCAGCAACGCTTTTCGAGACAGAAGACAAGAATTTCTGGTTCTTCTTTGCAGAGAACGTCAATTCAAAGAGAGTGTTAAATTCATCGAGCATCGGGACAGCCATGGTACGGATATTGACAGGCTTGAAGCCACCCAGCAGATCGGTGCTTTCACTCTGCTGCGACAAGTTCACTACCGTGAGCTTCTGTCGCATCAAATTTGCAAGCTGTTGGACTACTGTAGTTTTTCCAATACCGGTCTCGCCGACGAGAAGAACAGGCTCGGCCATTTGTACAGCGGCAGCAACCTGTTCCATCAGCTTCAAGGCCGCTCGAGTCGAGGCAAAGCGCGAGGAAGCAGCTGCAAGCTTTGAAGCCGATCCACTGGGTACTTTGTTCTTGCGACAGATCTCCCTTCCCAGTGTCACACTGTTCCCGTGATCTGAATAGGCAGGCGTCCGTTCATGAAGACAGAATTGCGCCCGCTGTGGGGATATCTGGAGTGCTTCCGCAACAACCAATGCGAGCGAGTCTTCCAAAGTTTTCTCTGGGATGTATCTAAGGAAGACATCCACAACGTCCAGAAATATCTCGTCCTCCACAGCTTCGGGTGTCGCTTCATAACCAGTCTTGGCCCCCAGTCGCTGCAGTCGCATATGCAACCTGCTGCAAAGCTTGATCAGGTCGCGAAGACCCGGAGTCCTTCCTTGCGAGCTTTTGATGGCCAGGCTTCCGTGGAACGAGGAGCAAACCCTTTGATACACATCCATGATAACGGGAACGCGAGATTCAAGAAGAGGGAACTTGCGGATGATCACCTCTCGAATTTCTTCTATTGAGAGCGAGTCTATCTGGACTCTCTGCCACAATCTGCTTCCCAACAGATTGGTGTTTGGCGCAATCTCTTGGCCCGCAATATTATAGGTTGACTTCATGGTTGCAATAATCTTGAAACCCTCAGCGCACTTGATGCGTTCCTTTCTACTAGCTATGGTCAGCTCGCCCTTTTCAATGATGGGCAATATGAGGCCTATGACTTCAGATGGAGCGCGGTCGAGGTCCTCGATCAAAATCCAGCGACCTTCCCTTGCAGCCTTGGTCAATACACCGGGCTGCCAAGCAAAGGAACCTGTAGCCGGCGATGTTGAGTACATTCCGAGGAGACTCTTCGCGTCTGTTTGTTCGTTCAGATGAAGTGTAACCATAGACTCCAGCTGTCCCATGGTCGCAGCGACGTCATTGACCAAAGTGGTCTTGCCCGAGTTTGGTAGTCCAACAAGCAGGATGGGCTCAGGAGAGAGCAGTGCTTTCGCAATCTTCCGTAGATTGCCCACAGCGGTTGGCGTTCTCACAATCGAGGAGGGAGAACTTGGTGAATCATGCAGTCGCGGAATCAACACACCACAGACCTCAGCTGTTCGCGCAGTAAAGTACTCTCGCAACGGTTCGGAATGTAGATAGCTGTCCGAGGATTGCCGGATCGATCTGACTTGCTCAATCTGCTTCCCGAGTGTCTTCCACCGCCGCTCCTCCCACAGTCCAAGACACCGATAATCGATCACTATGCCTTCCCATGGTCCTTCAATCGGACCATCTGCAACATAGGCCCCAATCATTTTCTCTGTAGCAGCATCAGCTGCACGCATGTATAAGGCAAAACACCGTACTGCTAAGTATCTGATAGACTGATCTCGATGCTGGGATAGGGACTGGAGTCGGGAGGGCGAAACAGTCTTCGAAAAGACCTCAGGATCATAGGACAAAAGTCGGAATATAGCGAGGAGTAGCGTGTGCAGAGTAGCGTCTTCTAGTTGAGAGGTACTTTGTTCGTTCGATACAGCCAAAGCCGAAAGAGGTCCAGCCCACGAGGCGGCATATTGACTGGCAAAAGATCGCAGATATGGCGCAAACGGTAAGATACGTGCAAAGGCGGAGATTATCTGGAACTGATCGACTTGAAGATCTGACGAGAGCCATCGCGCTGCCAGATCAACAAAGATCGGTTCGTATATGGTGAAGAGGCTTTCTGTGCATTTCGGCCTCAAAGCGCTAACAGAGAGCGCATTCAAGAACTGAGTCCCAGAAGCAGTACGAATGAGCTCCGCAAGCTCATTCGGAAGCTGCTCAAGGATTTGGGACTCACTAAGAAGCCTCTCATAGGCAGGTTTTCCATCCATGATGAACCCTACCGCCAGAGAAACTCCAGTGATATAAAACAAATGGACAAAAAATTTGTAGTATCGATATTATTTTACCGAAGAAAACGGACCGTCTTTTTCACCGCCTGCCCTTCCAGTGACAAATGCCTGTCCATGAAGAGTAGGCGGTGTCGATGTTACCAAGGTAGGTATGGAGTACTGCGCCACATCTCCGGTATCAGGGCCAGTTGTTTGATCGCGACCGAGATTCCGATTGATCAATTACTGACAGTGGCGATGGTACAGCTGCGATGTGGACATGATATGCTTCCGTGATCCGTCATGTCAACAACTCTCTCAGGGTCAGAAGTCGGGATACCGTCCTCATCTGCGCAGGTTTACGACCAGTCATCGAACCTAGATAACGATACTCACCAGGATCAATCCAATGAATCGCGGGCTGGAGGTCTAACTGAACCGTGAGTCTTACGGCTTTTCAACTCTGCGCATATCCTGACCGACCCCATTTGTAGAGTTTCTTTCAAGCGCAAGCAAAAGCAGCCTGTGAAGTTCAGTTTCTCGCGCCTGTTTTCCCGTGATGAACCCGAATCTACAATTCCCTTCCGGGCGACGAACACAACAAACGAGCAGACGCCCAGGGCTGATTCGTCCTTGAGGCAACTGAGGGCGCAAAATGGGAACGAAAATCTTAACGCACCAAAAGAGGGAGGGTTCTTGGATTGGTATGTAGAAGGCCCAGGGCGTCGAGTAGGCTACGACGATCTTACAGCCATCGATTGGATATTCGAGTACACAAAAGAGCGACAAAGAAAGAGGCTGCTCTACTCGAGCGCGCCGGGTGTTTCAGGGTACGCGCGCAGGCTATTGGAGGCCAGTAACGTATGGGTCGTTTTGATAGCGACCGGCGTTCTCGTTGGTATTATTGCGGCATGCATCGACATCGCAACCGACTGGCTTGGAGATTTGAAAACGGGCTATTGCAAAAATGGACCAGGAGGGGGCAAGTTCTATCTGAATCGAAGTTTTTGTTGCTGGGGTCATGACGGTAAGATGTGCGTTCTCACCAGCGCTGGTCTGCAACTGACGCCTGATATTCATCAGACATATCTGAGTGCTTGGATTGGACACCATGGCGTAAAGCTCTTGGAGTTCGTTCTTCCAGCGGAGGCTATGTTGTAGAATACATATTCTACGTCCTCTACTCGGTAATAAACATCCTTTTCTTGTTTGTTCTGAAATACTTACTGACAACGAAAGGTGGTCTTCGCTGTCTGCGCGAGCTTTCTGGTCAGAACATACGCAATCTATGCAAGACACAGCGGTATTCCAGAAATTAAGACAGTCCTTGGTGGCTTCGTCATTAGACATTTTATGGGACCTTGGACACTTGCGATCAAATCCCTAGGCTTAGTAGGTACCCTCTGCGCTCTCTATGGTCAGCTCTTGAATGCTTACCGAGAAAAAAGTGTCTAGCAGTTGCATCAGGGATGTGGCTAGGTAAAGAAGGTCCTTTGGTGCATGTTGCATGCTGCTGCGCCAACGTCATGATGAAGTTCTTCGATAATTTGAATCATAACGAAGGTATGTGGTCAAGCCGGCTTTCAGCGGCTCATACTAAGTGATATAGCGAGAAAACGCGAAGTGCTCTCCGCAGCCGCAGCTGCAGGAATTTCTGTCGCGTTCGGAGCACCCATTGGAGGTGTTTTATTCAGTCTCGAGGTATGCCTCTCAAATCTATATTCCCATAGTCGCTCATCTAACGAAGGATAGCAATTGTCGTATTACTTTCCTGATAAAACCATGTGGCAGAGTTTTGTCTGTGCAATGGTTGCCGCTGTCACTCTTCAAGCGCTTAACCCTTTTCGAACAGGAAACATTGTGCTCTACGAGGTTAAGTATACACATGGATGGCATCGCTTCGAAATCATACCTTTCATCCTCCTGGGTATCCTTGGTGGTCTGTACGGAGCATTTCTGATCCGCTTGAACATGAAAGTCGCGAAATGGCGACGCTCCCGAACTTGGTCCCGCCCAATATTGGAAGTTACGGTCATTGCTCTTCTATCTGCTCTGATCAACTTCCCAAATATCTTCATGAGAGCCCAAAATTCCGAGCTTGTCCACTCGCTGTTTGCCGAATGTGGCACGGCATCCGACGATCAGTTCGGTCTTTGCAAGACTGGTGCTGCATCTGCTGGTACAATAACCCTTCTGCTTATGGCTGCACTTCTTGGCTTCTTTCTCGCCTCAGTCACTTTTGGGTTGGACATACCTGCCGGTATTATCCTCCCTTCTGTTGCCATTGGTGCCTTGTACGGCCGTGCGTTTGGAACAATGTTTAAGATGTGGCAAAATGCCTTCCCGAATTTTTTCTTCTTCAACAGCTGCGAGCCAGATGTTCCTTGTGTGACACCGGGAATATATGCAATCGTCGGAGCAGCTTCAGCTCTGGGTGGCGCCACGCGGATGACCGTATCAATTGTTGTGATCATGTTCGAGCTCACAGGTGCCTTGACATATGTCATTCCTATTATGATTGCGGTTATGTTGTCCAAATGGTGCGGTGATATCTTCGGCAAACGCGGTATCTACGAGTCCTGGATCCATATCAAGGAATATCCCTTCCTGGACCATCGAGACGACACTACTTCCCCTGATTTACCTGCCCATAGAGTCATGACAAGGATCGAGGATCTCACGGTCATCGTTGCCAATGGGCATACTATTGATAGCCTCCGCAACCTTCTCATGGCCACCTCATATCGCGGATTCCCTGTCGTGACCGATTCATCCAATCCTCTTCTTCTGGGCTATATCTCACGCAACGAACTGTCTTATGCATTGAAATACTCTTCATCTCATGCGGATCGCGACTTGCCGGGCTCGACACAGGTCTTCTTCGCCCATCAGCCGTTTGCGGACCCTACCGACACCCTCGATCTTCGGCCCTGGATGGATCAAACTCCTATTACACTTAACAGTGGGACAACCTTCTTGATAGTACGACGCATGTTTCAGAGATTGGGTCTCCGCTATGTCCTCTTTGCGAACAAGGGTGTCCTTCAAGGCCTACTCACTAAGAAGGACGTTTGGTCTATCATTGACGGTGCAGAATCCCGCAGAGATAAAGGCCTCGACACTGATTCATTGAGACAAAGAAATACAGCCGAGGAGGTTGGTCTTCTTGAGAGTGATGACGGGACAAGTTTTGCCAGTTCCCTGGATAGACGTCCTTCACTTTGATTTTGCGGAATGGACCTGGACTTAGCGAAATATATACCCTTGTAGAGGAGGTTTTTTGAACATTGGCTATTTTGGGATGTGATGCGTCTGATGTGTACTTGATGGCTCAATTTCTTCAAAATATTTCCAGTAAAACACCCTCATCTATGTGACCTTATGATACCTATCTAGTCTGTCTTGGGGAATCCGCTGGTAATGCTGCTTATATCGCAGATCCCACGACGATCAGAGGCACCGCCGCACCAGTCAAGGACCCCACATTTTCTGCCAGCAGAACAAGCCCGCCGCCTGGAACCAAAGATCTCCGCAGGGGTTCCGCTATCTCTTATCGGAGACTGATCACTTTCCAGGCATACTTGAGCTTCTACCTCTCTACAATTCCAGAACCGCAACCATGATGGCGGATCCCTTTGAGGTTCGTATGCGCTTCACTGCGCAGCTACAACATCTTAATGCCTCGGTGACCTCGTCACAGAAGGCAGCGCATTATGCGCTGAAATACCGCGACATGGATGAGGATCTCCATTCCTGCATCCTGGAACAACTTGAAAGGGTATGTCTTGCTGTCCTGCGGGAAACTACTTTGATTTCTGATGCTGATTTATCTAGAACAACATGAATAATCGAGCCAACATCATGTACTTCATCGAGCAATTCTGCGAAATGGCCACCAAGGAAAACCACACGCCCTATGTCCGGATGATGCAAAGGGATATTCTACGCGTCGTTGATGCCGTCGTACCACCGGATGGATCAGGAGCTGCAAACGTTAAGCACGTCCGGCGGGTTCTCAACGGTCTTCAGAGTAAAGATATCCTCTCAGCCGAAACGGTAGCTGAGATCGGCGCCGGGCTCAAGGAGCGGGAGGCCCATGCGGCACATCTCGATTTGGATGCCGAGGAGGAGGTCGATAATGTTGCGAAAGCGAAAGGAGGTACCCCGCGGGGCACCAGGGCGAGTGGGGTGCGCGTGGACAAGAGGCAGATTGAGCAGCGGATTGAAGAAGACCGCGAACGGAATAAGAGGCTGCGCGAGAGTATGTGGACAGTCAGTGGGGATGATGGCGATGAACATGGCAAATTTTGGGATGAGGTCAGTGATATAGGTGAGGATGACTTGCTGGGGGCGCAGGAGGAACTCATGGAGCGCAATCAAATGGTTGCTGCTCAATGATTGGGAGATCTTGGTCCTGGGCCTACTCTCTTGCATCTAATCGGTTTGGAAAAAGGTGTTATGGAGTTTTGCATGCATATATCCTGGATTTGATTCTTATATTTACAGGCGTGGTTGGTTGTATGATAGAAGATACCTTCTCAAGTGAATTTCCAGCCCTTCCTAGACTTCAGAGAGTTACAGCAAACTGTATTACTACCCAATATCATGCCGGCTTTCCCAATCCTTGTTCAATCTGTTGCGGCGCTCTTATCACCAATGTCAGTAAGTGGAAACGCAGATGATGAGATTCTTGGCACCGAGTCCCGCCTTCGGATCAACGTCGCACCGATAGATTTTATCAGTTGAATTTCTTCAAGCTTATCTGCTCGTCGCCGAGCGCAAAATTAACGTCTCACAATTGTCGATTGTTCAGAATTCATAGTGGGATCGATTGATTCTCTATGTTTTCTCACATTGTCACAGCAGCGAAAGGTCTATTTGCACCGCAAGAAGTCGACGGAACCAAACTCGATAGCAGCAATACAACCTCCACGACATCAACGAGTCCAATCGGCCGCGAAGGAAAAATGGTGACGGCTACGAGAAGGAGGAATTTTGAGACATCGTCGACAGCTTCTGTGGAGAGCAAAGACGTCTCGAACCCCGCAAATGGGAAGCGCAAGCCCGAAAACACAAGCGCTGGAAAGCCCGAGTCACAGCACAACAAACGGAGAAAGAGAAACAGTCTAGAGGCTGGTGAAGAGCCGGAGAGGGAATCGTCGGCTGAGATGTCTAGCGCCATGGTCGAATCAGCTTCGAAACGGGTAGAGGTACAGGTGCCTGCGGCTAAGACGAAACACTTCAGATTCGACAGCGAAGAGCCTGAACTGCCGGTGGAGAGGGAGACAGAGGTGCCAGAGCCTCAGCAGAAGGATCAGGACAATGAAGAGAGCAGTGATGATGACGAAGCTCCTGAAGCGATTGACAATTCAGCTCAGATGTCCAAGATCAGACTGGAAGCCAAAAAGCGAGAACAAGCCAGACAGATGTTAGTATCTTCATTACCTCTCAGAAAAACGTTTATTCTAACTCGAAATCTACAGTGAGGAACAGCTGAAAAGGGAGAAGAGAAAACAACTGGATGAACTCCGCAAACAGCAAGCGAAACAAAAGGAGGTGACCAGATTAGCAGCTGGTTCTGCTGATGATCTACTTTCAGAAAGCACGGAGACACTGCGAGGTAGTACCACACAAGATGCCCGCCGATCAGCCCTCCCAGCTCTCCTGCCGGATGAGATTCTCAATGCAGCTCCTGTCGCCAGACCTCCAACACCACCCTTTGAGGAGCTTAATGTTTCGCATAAGAAGCCAAACAAGTTGAAATTTCTCGATGCCACGGAGAAGCGCCCCAAGGACGTCAAGCTGGGCGATGTTACAATCCGTGTGCTAGACGAGAACCCGACTAAGAAGGCCAAGACAACCCTCCCGCCCAAGGCGTCAAAGACTGGACGAAATGCCAAGCAGAATTGGCTCAACAGAGCTCGCAGTACCGCCACTGTCAATGGTCTTAGAAGAACCGCAGGTGGCTCTTCTGGGTTTGTTCGCAGATAACGGCTGTTAGTCTATCGGTTCTGCGTATTTTTGCCCGGCGACAAGGTGTTATGGCGTCTTGATGCAGGTTGACATCGAATTGAAATAATGACTGGCATATCCTGGTCATTATACATCATACATTAGCTGTGGGCTATTTGAGTGGCTTGCGCCTTTGGCGACGGGCAGCAGAGCTCAAGCTGACTCCGGTTGGAGTCCTCAGTATTACTACTTTCTTCAAGGTCTAAAGGCTTAGCATCACCAGACCAGGGCGCCGAGACGCTTCTGAAAGTCTAGCCGTACAATTGCTTGATGGTTGCCGAAAACATCCAGTCCCAGGTCACCGTTCCAGCGTTGTACAACATGCGAACGGCCTCTCATTTGTCCGGTTGATGGTGGAGAATAGCTTGATGGTTGAGTCATTGGATACCCGATCAAAATTATATACAATTGAAGCAAATGCCTCATATGAGCTAATAGTAGTAATGAGTATATCAATTTTCCAGTGTAAAGTAGTAGTGGCTGATGGCAGCGTCTGGCGGGAGCACGTGCAAAGCTTCGAGCTTTCTGCGATCCGTCCGGTTTGGACTTTGGACTTTGGCTTTCATCTCTGCGGCTAGCCCACAGAGGCCTTTTCCCCTTTTGCTTTTTATTTACTTCAGACATTGATCTGTCTATTCATGACAGACGTCTCTTGATTGATTATCTAACGAAAAATCAGGATGACTTCGACAGCAGAGACCACCCCGTTACTCCCCCAATACCAACAGCAGCCATCATCCTCCAATACGTCACAGCAGCGAGGAAGCCGTCCGCCGCGGACAGTGACATTCAACCCACTGGCCACGGTCAGTACATACCACGATGCTACTGCCGCTGTAGATCCCACTTTCAAGCCATTGAGTACTGGTGGTTCGTCTCTTCCCAACGCTCCGCCCAATCAATCGAGACCGACCGGCCTTTCTGCCCTGAACAGCAAGCTCCGTCGCCGCAATAGCCATGGGGCTCCCTACAGCACGGCAGTGCCTTCAATGCCACCAGCACCCAAAGTCGGACCTCAGCGAACGACCAAGAATGCGCAGAAATTAAAGCTACTTCCGGATCCTGTGACAGCTGCGGAAGAGGACATTGCGGACGACGAGTTCCCGCGAGACGTGTACTCGCAGATTACGCGGATTAAAGAACCGACTGCCAGGAGTCATGCTGCCAGATTGGGAAAAGCAGACAGAGATCGCCTTCCACGAGTAACGGCATACTGTACGGCCAACTCGTACAGACTGGAAGGCGTCATCAAGTTTCTCAAAGCACGGTCAAAGACCCGCGGAGCCAACCCGAAGCTATATGACGAATGCGTCTACTCTCCCTACGATTACTTATATGAGGATAAACAAAGAGGGCAGAGGAGTTTGTCGGACAATGCGCTGGGGTATCACCACGTGTCGAC
>JAABUG020113637.1:0-12233 GCA_011319215.2 Scortechinia acanthostroma
CCTGCTGTGCTTGAATACCTTGGGCCCAATCCCTCGGCTACGTGGGACAAGATCGCCTCTCACGAAGAGAAACTGCAGGCGATACTGCTGGATTATCTCAGAAGCGAGGATCAGATTACGCTCTGTGGAGAACCGTCAGCAAGCAAGGAGCTCCGCGTCCCAGTAGTCAGTTTCACGGTGCAAGGCATCAAAAGCCAACAGGTTATCGAAGAAGTCGAGCGGCGGACGTCGTTTTGCTTTCGCCATGGACATATGTACAGTCACCGGCTGCTGAACGATGTCCTGGGTTTGGAAGATGTCGAAGATGGAGTTGTGCGGATTAGCATGCTGCATTACAATACTGGTGAGTTGCAGTTGAGATCTGTGGGAGCTTGCTGACCTGGACATCAGAGGAAGAAATGACCCTCCTGGTCGAGAGCTTGAAAGAAATAATTAGCTCTCTGGTATACTCTAGACCTTAAGCACGTAGAGAGGTAGTTTTGGTCTAGAAAGAGGTGTCAAGCTACGTGACAGTTGCTCCAATAAAGCTGTGTGTCCAAAGTACCGAAGTACCGACCTTCATTCTAAGTTCTCATCCGTAGTAGCAAACAACAAGTACATACATGTGCATGCATCTCTATGCATGATTCCTAATCAGTGCTGTACATCCTGCACCTCCTTTCCCCCGATCGGATCTAGGCCACTTGATTGTGCAAAATCTTTGATTTTATCATGTCCTCGCTTCTGGACTTTGTCTGTTGTTATCAGAGTACAAAAGCTGGCGTAGCGGACGCGATTGCGAAAATATATTTCATTCGTATCGAGGACTTTGGAATGTGGGCTTTGTATGTTGAGGGATTTATTAAGCTTCCCCTTCTGAGGTTTATCTTGCTGTTTATGATACATCTACAGAGTACGTTGAGCTATCTTTTACTTGAATCTAGTACGTAGATAGTCCGAACTGGATAAACTACCCCAGAGCCATACTCAATGTTCCTGTCTAAGCCAGTGACGTGAATCTCTCGATCCCTCACCTGTATCCTGGCCATCTACCTACCTTACCTTACAGCCCAAGTCAGAAACCCACCCAGTCTAACCGCTCAGGGCAGGTAAGCCCGTCTCCACCGACCAATCGACGCAAACTGAATCCGTCGCCGGAAATACTCAGTGTGGGATTGGATGCTGCCTTAGGCTTCCAGCCCCCTCTCCAGCCCGATGGGTTAGGTTCTGTTTTCAGAGCGGGTGAAAACAGAACCTAACCCATGCTGGGAATGGCGTGGGAGCTGGTGGCGAAGGACGACGATGACGGTATGAGTCATGACGCAGAGGACTGGGGCACTGCAAGCGCTTGACTCGATCTCTATTTTGAGGTTTGCTGGAGGTGGGCTGAGAATCAAGGAGATTCTATTATTACTGTTATTACTATTGAATCTCAGACGTTATTATGCTCAGCCTTGCGCGGCATGACATATCTGGTAGTCTAGTATTTATCTGATCTGTGATGAAGGATCGGACGGAGGAACCGCTACAGTTTTCTTGCATTCATTATTTTGTTCTGGACCTGTACGATCGGGTGGTGAATCTTAGTCAGATTCCTGTCATTTCATAATTTTGTGTAATTGTGTCGCGTCAGGCTGTGGTACAACAGCCTCTTGCACTACTCATGTGCCCCCCGTGACTTATCCACTCTATAGCTTTGCAATAATGTAGTCGAGTAATCGAGGATAGAATGACGAACAGCAGGCAGAGATGAGCTGCCTAATTCAAACAGATAATATTGTCATTCTCAGCTCAGGTGATGCTTAAGCGCGACAGATAATAATTTTCGTTACCCATGATGTGGTGGAGAGGAGGGTTTTGTGCACCAGTTGTGGTTTTCTGCTGCCTAGAGTATCTAGCCATGATGGTTCCACAAGTACAGTTGTCATGTTATCTCCCTGCTCCATAAGGTACTTCTATGTTGTCTATCAAATCTACAAGCGGTATAATATTCCATCTGTATGAGTAGAGAGGTAGGAGTGCTTATGATCACCATGGTTCAAGACGAAGGCAGACAAAGAAGGTCGTCGACTCGTCTCTTGCTTTTGCCTCATCTTTCTCCGAAAGAAGTCAAACCATGGACCTATGCAGGATGTGTCACTACCTCTGGGAGCTGCACCAGATCCTGACCGAAGGGTGGCGTGGGCTGGGAGCAAATACAGCCCGGGTGGTTGGTTGGCTGACCACCAACAACTCTGGACCCGTTGTCAGGAGCGGCAAAGTCAAAATCTTATTGCTCTCGCCCTCAGTGCGTACATACTTGTCGGCCGTTGGGGAGCCAGTCATGCAGTATGTGGCACACTGGGTTTAGTTAGCAGCGAGGTTTATTCATGACGGCCTATAGCAGTCGTGATGATTCATTTCGCCTTCATGTTGCTAACATTGAGGGACTTTTTCAGATTCTGTCATTTACCTACCGATATCGCGAATTTATGATATCCTGACGACATTATTCTTGCTAGCGAACGTTCTTCATATAGACTATTTTTGCTAGTTGCGATCATCGTTCATAATAACGTTCATTATTGATCATAAGGATAGGCATTATTTCCATGGTACGGGGTAGATATACTCGTATTGAGCAGGTCTCTAGGAGATCGCATAGGACTGCTAATCTGATAGGTTGTCATAAATATGATTTGAAGCGATCAAGGCTGTTGAGAATGAACAGTCTTTATCTACTTATGATTCTTCACAAGCTGAACGCTTTCGTGAAGCGCCGAGTATACTTGATGGTGATGCGTGGGAACTAGTAGTATCTTAGGTAGGATCCTAGAGTATTCACCTATTGAAGCGTATAAACATCAAATTATCAACTTCATTAAGATATATCAAAAGATACCAGAGCATAGTAAAATATCTGACAGGATAATAGTCGAGTATCTTCTCTTCTCCGTAGCAGTGGAAGCAGTGACATCCCCTATCTCGGAACTGAGGAGTCATACATGCACCCGCATCCGTCCAGCCCAGTCCCGATCGCGCCCTGATTACCTTAACAACTGTCAAGTCGCCCGCTTCCTGTCCATCTACTGACTACTCTTCGCAAGACAGAGTGAAGACGTCCCTTCCTCCTCTATTACAGCCATCCCGCTCTACTCTTTTGATATTATCTTCTGTTACTCATCTCTTTATTGCCTGTATCAGTACTATCAACTCTCCGCTCATTCGTTTTTTCGCCTTCGTTGGCTAGAAAAAGCGTGGTCCCTGCATCCGCTCTTTGACTCCCTCCCCCGAGATTCCGCCACCTGAGTGTCTTGCCACAGGTACAGACGGAGGTGAGTAACCAAAATCTTCTGATTCCTTTTCGCCATCGTTCAACATTTTCCCATCTCTCCCCTCCAATATCTCCTTTCCTTGTTCCACGGGCTCATTCAAAACGTGCACTGGAAGTCGCCGCATTTCCCTCTCTTCACCTGATCCATCTTTTTCCCTTGAACTTGTCGCCGCCAGGTTAGTTAGTCACTACTCTGCCTACCCTAGTATTTGCTCCGCCCTCCACAAGAATAGGTAGTCATCAGGCAGCGTTTCCTCGGTTCCCGCCTGCTGGGTTTTTACTTATTGGGAGGCAAGAGTCATACTTCGGATAGCACCATTCTATATTCAAAAATAAAGAGAGCCTCTCCTGACTTACGATCGTTGCTGACTCTCCTTTTGTCGCCTCAGCCTAGTCGAGCCTCACGACTCATCCCGCCGAACCCTCCGTGCTTTTTAGCCACCCGATAAACAGCTGACTGCCTGGTCAAGCATCAGTCCTCCACTGGTACTGCCTGCTTGTTGGTCGGTCCGCCGTTCTATCGGCATCTTAATATAACTTCTTCCATATCCTTTTGATCAAGATGTACCCTGTTTCGATCTCTTCTGTCCCGATCGCCAGCTTTGCAGACTCCTCAGCCCCAGATCTTCAAGCCTCCGACAAGACTGTTATGTTTGTTTAAACAACAGACCTATCAGTATCTATCACTCTTGGAATATACGCGGCCTACGCATACTTCTCAAACGTGATCTCGGCTTTTGATCTACTACGGACTCTACGAACGGCGATCGGACTCGCGGACGTTGAACACCCTCCACTCATCCCGATATAGTTACACCTTGACCTCTTCCGACTCCTAATATCTTCGACGTCCATACCTACCTTGACTCTCTAACTCCTCTCCCTCCTCGCCACTTTTTTTCAACCTGGCGATCTCTCATAACTAAGGCACGCCGTCGCCTGTGAACAAAAGACGGTATCTGTCTTACTGGTACCTCGTTAACGGTTATTTGCGCAACGGTTTTTTGACAATATCACGGTTCAAATCGCCCATCTCCGATCTATAATATTCGGTTCCGAGGATTGTATAACCAACTGGGCTACTTCTGATCTCGGAAAGTGGTGTGTAGGTTGTACGGCCTTTACTACTCGAATATGACAGGGATGGACGTCTTGGGTTTGAGGGACTCAAACCCGAGCATTCAATACAAAGCGCCCTATGCGCATCCTTATGCTTCGTCGATCTCCTCCTCGGCGTCTTCGTCATCCTCTTCCGTCTTTTCCTTGGATTGCGTATCCAGCCAGAGTTCCATCTCGTCAACTGCTACGAACCCGGTTGATGTAATCTGGGAAAATGAAGGCGAATACCAGGTGGCTGGAAGGATCTTGACTTCTGCGACTAGCTCGCGTGGCGGTGTGAGGGGTGTTTTACCCAAAGCTACCGATGCGGCGGTCGCACCTGAGTTGCGGAGACATCCTCGGCGCACCAACAGTTGCATGGCTCAGTCCAGCGGCGTCAGTTGTGCCCGTCCTCCGCCCTGTCTCCTGCGACAGTCCGATCGGAAGGTCAACTTCGTTGACAATCTCGTCGGTGAGTGAATGGTTCCTTTCCTTGATTCCATCTTTCTGAAGCTAAATGCTCTTACCCACGAAGACACCGCCTCGCAGATCGTGGAGATCATCTGGCCCTTGTCGGCCGTAGCATCGCGCAGCGACTCTGCCACAGGCTGCAAAGGTGTTTTGCCCCTTCGTACTTTCATTCAGGAGACTCTCCGTCGGTCGCGCACCAGCTACAGCACTCTGCAAGTTGCCCTGTATTATTTGATCAAGATCAAGGAGCACGTGCCTCGTTACGATTCGGAACAGGAACAACAACCGCGGAGCAAGCCAGTCTGCCGTGCCATGCAATGTGGTCGCCGCATGTTCCTTGCAGCTTTGATACTTGCATCAAAGTACCTTCAGGACCGCAACTATTCTGCCCGTGCTTGGAGCAAGATCTCGGGCTTGAATACAGCGGAAATCAACCAGAACGAGTTGATGTTTCTGGAAGCGATCTGTTGGCGACTTCACGTTACTGAAGCCACTTTTCAGCGTTGGACGGACATCGTCCTGAAGTACACCCCGGGAGCTGGTGGCCCTCTCACTGGGGAGGGCCAGTGCTGGCGAACGGTCATCCCCAAGCTCACCCCTGAACTGGACACAGTGGACGTTGAGCCTTCCACTTCCTCTAGTATGGGAGGATTCGAATCCGGCCTTGTATCGGACTCGCCTTCTCCTCGTTCTCCGTCGACGGGTGAGCACACCAGCCCGCCATCCATCTACAGTCAGGGACCGGCGTATCAGCGGTACTCGCCACTGTCTGCTGGAGCATCGTCTCTTCCCTCCATGCCACGACCTCCTATGCTGCCAACGCCTCAGTTGACGCCTCAAACGGTCATTGCTACCACTCCTGCTGCGAGTGCTAGCGCCTTCTGTGCCCGCCGGGCTTCCATCTGCGCTGCTATGTCTCAAGTGCAAAATGCGTGCATGGCGCGGTCGACTCTCGATCAGCGCCCGTCGCTCTCGTTTTGCCAAAAGGCTAACACGTTTGATGGATACCCGACCGTGGTTCGCAGGTCGTCTTTGGCCCGTTCGACTTCTTCAGCGTCATCCCCCGATTCGATGATTTCCGATGTGTCGACCCTGTCATCGTCGAGTCTGTCATCTTCCTTTTCGGGAACTGCTCCTGTCTCATCCATCCTGGGCACTTGCTCCGCTAAGCCTCGCTTGGCTGTCAAGGCCGCGCTTCGGTGTACCAGCAACTCACTCAAGGAATGTCGCAAGGCTTTGGCCATCGCGTCTCCTATCGATGAGGGCTCGCTTGGTGACATCTACAGCTCGCCTGAGACCTACCTTGGCGCTGGCCAGGTCCCAGATTTATCCAATATCTCGCTGGGCACTCCTGTCGATCATGAGGCAGCTCAAAGCCTTTGTGAGTTGTCGGGGGCCGTTTCCCGCCCTAGCCAGACATTGGAGCAAGGAACGACGGCTCAGCGGCAATGCCGGAAACGTGGCCGCACAGGCTCCGAGGATCTTCTGTGGCAGAACCATGTCCGCCACCTGATGAACCTCAATTCGCGGAACGAGGGCAAGACTTCGGATGGTTCCATGGGCGATACGCCTTCTGATCCGAAACATCCTCAGTCTCTCTCCGCTGCTCAACTCAGTCTCCTGGCTGTTAGCGCTCCTTTGTCTGGACCAGCTGGCATGAAGCGTGCTTGCTGTGGAAGCGAAGCGAGGAAGATTGCGCTCAACCCGAGCGTGCGATCGGAGTACTTGGGCTAGCTTCAGCTGCCAGGCTCTTTTCTCTCTTGTCTTTTTCTTTTCTGTAGAAAGGAAAAGTGGCTTTTAGCGTATGGCCTAGTCCATCATACCTCTCTTTTATTTCATATATGACCTCGTCGATCGAGTGACGTTCTTTTCAGGCGTTCCCGACGGCGCAGAGGTGAACAACGCAGGCAACTGGTGGGAAAAGTTCTTTCATGCAGCGAACTTTATCTCGACTTTTCTTTTCTGCATTTGGAAAAAACGTTGTCATGTGTATATACCCTGCTGTTGTTGGGAGTTTGAGACGGTTGTCTGCGTTGAACTCTACGTCTTCGACCTGTTGTTTACAGTGACTCTGTTACCAGCAGATTTACTGATGTACGATGTATGCCAGGGTGGTTCCTGTCCCTGCGAGCTACCGCTTAGTCTCATCTTTTATCATCTATTCCTACATTTCTCTGCATCTATTGTCGGTCTTGTTACGAACGGAGTGTGGCGGGATAGGAAGGGTCTTGTCATGGTTATCTATATCTTTTTGTCCTCGTTTTCTCTTTTGTTGGATGGAGCAGCGGTTGGGAACGGTCCATCTTCCTGGCAGGGCAAGGAATGCATACCTATCTATTCTAGGTGACGCCACTGGCTAACCCAAAGTTCTTGCCAGTTCCCTATGTTTGTTAGCCGTCAGCAGCATCCAGTGATACACTGGACGCACCCAGGATAGCCAATCACAATGTAATAACCTAAGCATTCACATGATTTGTCTGACATGTCATGGCATGATCTGATCTCTTCGGAGAGGCAGCTGCCTGATCTCAGAAAATTCCAGGATCAGCAGTTCCTGTGCCACTCGGTGACTCACCGCATCTTGTCACTAGCTAGCTGAGACGTCGAACTCTGGATTTGAGGCTTGACCGGTGAGTCAATGCAGGGTTGCAGCCTGAGGCAGCCTTGAGTCATCGGGCGAAATCGGAAGGCTGGCCGCTGGCCACCGAGCTACGGAGTACTGCCAAGACTTGATGCTTTGAAGAGCGAGGAAAGGCATAAAATGAAATAGAAGCATATGAGATCAAATATACAATAGCTGCGATTCACTGGTGTTCACCTATCCAACCAGAGGATAACGTGGGAATCCCAGGACATCCTCCTGCATTCTCCTACAGACTCTTCAGGCACGTCAGGCATCAGGCATGGATATGGCTAACCCGCGGTTGCGTTAGCCGTCATCTCGCCCCCAGCTAGTCTAGATAGTTGACGGGCAGTAGCTTGAGTCAGAGGATCCCACGTTGTGTCGCCGGGAATGCCCCTAAGAGCCTCACATAGTCCCTCCACTGACGGTGTTTGTGCATCCAGTACTTTTCCCAGCCTTGGCCAACAGATTGCTGGAACCGGCCCTGCACCCCGTGCTCGTCCCGACGAGCACAGTCTCAGCCTCCAGATCTCTGGCCTGCTGGGTGTATTTGATTACCCTTGGGCTCCAAACCTCTCGCCGGTCTCTTTGTATGACTTGTTCGAGGAAATTCGGCCATTGGTGAAGAGGTCCTATAAACTCGAGGTCATGCAGGGCGCTGGATTTTGTCTGGTGGGGGTCTTGGAGAAGAAGGAGGGAGACCTTGCAAGACTGCTTCCCTGGTGCGAACTTGCTTGGGTGAGCGTGGGCTCCCGAGCTCAACGCATTACGAGCTGGTGACAGTGCTGCCACAAAAAGATCCCGTCATCGGAGCCGAAGGTGTTGGTTGCTGGTAGTGGCACGATGGAAGAGATAGTCTGCATATAGTTTAGGTAATAAGTATGTGAAACATTAGGCGAGTATCTTGAACATATCTCACGTTGTTCTAGTCTCGGCATACCATTCCTGTCTCTGATGAAGAGCTGAACAGTCCCGAAGACGCTAGGCCGTTGTAGCTTTGTCCATTTGACCACCTGTCAGCCTTGATCGAGCCGTTGCCTGGACATTGCTTAGTTCCCATTAGTTTTGCCTTTGAGAATCATGGCATCTGCTTTTAGCCGGTCATTCGTCTCAGAGTATCCGACTTCGAGAGAACACTAGGCCATATTCCAGCGTCTGGGACAATAAAGCAATCTGGCATTTTCGAACTACAATCTTAGTACATGCTGATATGACAAGTGACAGGAAGACTATAGGAGACATACCTTTGCGAAAAGCGGCCACTTGGACTCACTCCTATTTCACGGCCACTGGGTGAAGATGGTCCAGCCGGAACGACTGGCATGCACTTTTATAATCCGGAGCCATTGCCCCCTGCCTCACAATATCCAGACTATGGCTCAACTCTGCTACCTCGCTGCCAAAGTCGCTGTCATCCCCTGGCGCTGACTCTGCCTCAGCAGCGGTGACAGACATGCTGGCGAGAGCTGAGGCCCTCGCCTCAAGTCTGGAGAGGAATTCCTTGTGGCTTGGTACGTCGGGGACATTGGTGTTATCTGGTTTGCGGACGATGCCTATAGTCTCAAAACGGTCTATACCCATTGTGTGATGGTAAATGCATTCTACTTCACCAGTTCTCACAGGCATCATCCACCCCTGAAGTTCAGGCGCTTCTGCAACTCCAGACAGCACAACAACTCGATTAAGATGCCATTGCATCTCTAGCAAGTTCTTGTTTGGAAGTGGGTGCGTGTTGGGATCTGAGGTCTCAAACTTCGGACTTCTCAAGCCAGAAGCGGACGTCCAGGTCCAGCTTCGATTTCCGTTTGGAGACTCCAATCTCTTGACACCACAGTTGGCCGTTTTCGAGAACGGCCTGCTGGCGGACGCTTTGGACCCCGGCCATGTTTGACTTCGACTCCGGTCTTAGGAATGGGAGGTACAGCGAGGATTGCCTCCCACCTTCCAGGCTTGATCTTCATATTCAGGGGGTTTTCGGTGATTACTACTGGATAATAGCTCAACAATGTCCCTGTGACTCTGTTGTAGTTTATCCTGAACACAGCATGAGCACAATCAGTAAGGAATATATGTAGATATGATTGACAATGGAACTTACTTTGCGTTGGATGCTTCAGTATCTTCGTGTTTATCAATATAGTCAGCGATCAATGTGCCTCGCAACGATCTGATGTTCGGAGCCATCGATCCCTAGCAGTTCTCTTCTTGACGCTTGGTATGCACCTTCCACACCGTCGTCTACGTAATTGCGTGCCATCATATCTGCTCCATAATGAAGCAGTAGTTCAACAACTAATATATTCCCATCCTGTACAGTCCAATGTAGTACTATCTGTCGCAAATTTTGATATATATACTCCATCATAGCTCCATTCTCTAAGAGGGGTTTAATGATGATGAGTGATAGCTCACAGTTTTCTCCTGGTCGGACAGCACATTATAAAGCAGAGTTAGCCCCTTCTAGACAATATTCAACAGCATTAACATTAGCTCCAAGGTCTATTAGCTTTCCAAGGAGCACTCGGCCTCGGGAGTTGCTCTAAGAGGCTCCTTAATCATAGTCAATCTGAAGTGATCCGACCAATAGAGATAGAGCTCAATTAAAATCCACCTGATGTATCGTCTGGCCGCGATGGAGGGTTTCACGCGCTTAAAACCATGAAATGTCATAAGGTTCACAGAATCCTTTACTTCAGGTATGAACAATTGCTTTATCATATATATTAGTAACAAGAATTCCCCAGTATGGGAGATTACCTACCCATGTACCCAAGTAACTGGTGGTGTCCCGTCACCTGTGTTCCCTAGGCGTTTCGCCTCACAAATTACTAAATTTGTGCTGATATCTGCTGGGCCGATGGTCACAGCTGGGAACAAACGGTGGAGAGTGGCCCAAATCTTTGAGATTCGGTGTTCCTAAACCCTGTTAAACTTCTGTTGAAGACTTAAGAAAATACACCCACAGAGGAGCTGTCACTCCATTTTCTCCATTTGCCAATTGAAAATGGGAGGATATGGGCGAGTCTCGTAGCCGCTGTGATGCTGTATGGTCTCCAACCTTAGATGTGTCTGGCGTACCGGTAGGCATGCACTTCCATCCATCACGTTGTTCATTGCGCTGTCCTCTTCTAATCAACGCCTGAAGGAAGCTAAGCTTGCATTTGATGCTAGCAGACTTGCCAGCTAAGGTGTGCCTCCACTGGCAAGGAATGTGGAAGAGGGTCATATGAAGAAGGGAACGAAAGAAGAGTAGGCATTACTATAAATGGTAACATTCACTATAGTACTTTAGCAGAGTAATAGATCAGTGAATCTGAAGAGTTGTACTCTAGTGGTGGACTGGTGAATACAGTGGTTACTCAGGTGCAGCTTTACTTACCGACTGTACTACTGTACCATGTTTGCTGTTAATCATCTGAGTTAGTAGTCCACGGCATACCTAAAACCTTCTATGTATGAATGGCTGCATCTTCTTAACAAAGCAGAACTTGAAACTGACATAAATAAAGGTGCTTGCTTTTAGCCGAGGTTGAGATGGAGCCTAGCTGCGTGAGGACTAGCAGCATCAGATAAGATTAGAAGGCTTGTTGCTTGTTGCTCCGTTTTCCCCTCACGCGCTTTCTGCTTTCGTCATCTGCACAAACCCGTGTGCTTCTGACGCCAACGGGGCTATTAAAGGAGCGACCTTTCTTACCTACGGAGTACTTCCGTCCATCTCTCCACAGACATATTATCATTCATAGAATCTCGCCAGCCAGCCTGTCTTCAGGTTGTTTCTCTCGAAAGATGGGTCGTACCACCCTTTTCTCCGCACTTGCTCTTCTTGTTGGCCATGTTCTGCCAGCGACCGCTATCCCATCGTCTCTTCCGCAAGACGGAACCATCAACCAGGTGCTTCTTAGCAACCCATATCAAGACCAATCGGTTTCATCAATAGCGACAGAAGACAATGTCCACGACAGTGATGTCATGCGCGTCGACAACCCCGAGACTATGCGAGCACCGTCCTGGTTCACCTCGACACTCATGGCCCGTCGCCTCCTAGCCCTCTCAACAACAGGCACCGTCTCGACCATCTTCCCCGACCCGCTTCCCGCCAACTTCCACGCACCCCCCTCCGTGGCCGGCCTCTCCATCAGTCTCCCGGAGTACATCGCCGACTGCGACGAATACCTACCCGAAGACGTCAGCAACGGCGGCGACGGCAACCCGACCCTCCTCGCCCTCCGCGTATCAACAACCTTCCGCAACACCGCCGCCGGCTCAAACATCAGCCTCGCAATCGACTGGTGGGACCACCTGAACGAGACCCAGCCCGTCGTGCCCGGGTTTCCCCTTAGCGAAGCGGGCCTCCCGCGAGTCACGCTGCTCGGGCACGTGGAGCCCTTTGATACACCTGTGCGCGGGGATACGGAAGCGGCGCTAGAGGAGTGCTTTCTGCGCGCGCATCCGGATGCGAGTGTCTGGTTGCCGGGGAAGCCTGGGGCGCCGCATTCGAGCTACTGGGCGAAGATGGTGGTGGAGCAGGTGTATTGGATCGGCGGATTTGGGGGCTTGCAGCAGATCGGGTGGATGAATGTCACTGAGTGGAAGGGGATCCGGCGGGTGGGAAGTCTGCCTGGTGTTGGGGATGGGAGGGGATGGGAGGATGTCAGACTTCCTGGGGAGAAGTAATTGTGACCTGTACGAGTTTCAATATGCGTCATGATGTGGCCACGAGCTGGTGTACAAGAACAGTAAGATTGAAGA
>JAABUG020113637.1:12333-31025 GCA_011319215.2 Scortechinia acanthostroma
ATAAGATGATATGGTTTACACTGTCAACAAACAATACTGGTATCAGGTCAACGGTTGGCATTATATTCGAGCATTCATAGTAATGAGGCAATTTGACGCTTTGAATCCCGAGTAAGATTGAAGAATAAGATGATATGGTTTACACTGTCAACAAACAATACTGGTATCAGGTCAACGGTTGGCATTATATTCGAGCATTCACAGTAATGAGGCAATTTGACGCTTTGAATCCCGGGCCACTGTTTGGTGGATTAGTCCGGTACGAAGTACATGATTTAAATGATGCCCTTGTCCCCTTCCCAAAAAGTCTCTTCGAAGGACTCGTATCTCCTTTGGGGAGAGGCAATTAAACGAAAGGCCGTACTTCTGACAGCCACTTGACCTCCAAATGAAGGATACGGCCATAACCATTGGAGATCTACTCCAACGCAAAGACAATCTATTGAAGAAATATCGCAAAGTTACCATCTCGCCGACTGACCCCAATTTCTCTTGCCATCCCATCGACACGGCCGGAAGGATGGCTCTAGCTACTTATCAGCCACGAGGCACGCGGATTCCTCCGCACGAATCACCACACTCGGTTCTCTTTTAAAGGTCGGACACGATTCTTATCAGACTTTTGATGGCGTTACAGTGAAGGAGAATTTCGCCAATGAGACGCTGAACTGATAAGTCGACGGCGCGATGCGCCTGCAGGGATTCAGCTGGCTTATCAGAATGGCGAGCTGCTTATCTCGAGGTCTTGCGACTGTTGGGGTAAGTCATTCAGATATATTGCTAGGTTCTTCTTCTGTTCAAAACCTGGGAAAACCTGAGCAGTGGACTGATGACATTGACCTTATTTACTTATAGACAGCGACAGGATCTACTGAGGGTGTATCCCTGGACCGTGACGCAGAGTGCTTTCGACGTTGCATCACCCTCCCTTGATAAGACATCGCATGCAATCATAATTGCTTTTTCTCTTCTCGAATTCTTCATCATTGATGATCTCTTGTTGACATCCTTCGTATTAATTGCCATCGTCCATGATGAAATTCAGACGACCTCGTCTTCGCGTCACCCAGCCCAAGTCGGCTTTCGCAGAGGGAAATGCCCGCTGGACCAACCTTGATCTCGATCCTGTCCCTCTTCATCGTCGACAATGGGGCCCATTGAGTTTTGTCGGTGAGATTCAACCAATTCATTATTTGGGCTAGATACTGACTGACCAGCGTACTGGATCTCCGACGCTTTCAACGCCGCAACATGGCAGTTCGCCAGTAGCATCATCGCTGTCGGGCTGAGCTGGCGCGAGTCCCTCGCCATCGTGGCCATCTCCTTCTTCATCATCTCCTTCGTCATTGCCGCCAATGGTGCCGTCGGCGCCATCTACCACATCCCGTTTCCCGTCATCGCCCGCGCGAGCTGGGGCTTCTGGGGCTCCTACGTCGCCATCATCTCTCGCGCGATCCTGTCGATCTTCTGGTTTGCGGTACAGAATGTAAATGGGGGAAATGCAGTGCGGTGCATGATTGGTGCCATCTGGCCGAGTTTCCTGACGTTGAAGAATGACATCCCCGAGGACCAGGGCATCACGACCGCCGGGATGGTGGGATACCTGATCTTTTTCATTCTGCAATTTCCGTTCCTGTGCATCCACCCGAATAAAGTCCGGTGGCTGTTTGTCGCCAAATCCATCATCGTGCCCATTGCGTGGCTGGCGATTCTCATCTGGGCGTTTGTGACCGAGGGCGGCGGAGCCATCTTTGACCAGAAGCCCACGGTTTCCGGGTCCAAGTATAGCTGGCTGTTCCTGCTGAATATGACGTCTGTACTGGGGAACTATGCCACGCTCAGTGTGAATCAGGTATGTATCCCAGCATCCCAGGGAACAACGATATGCTAAACCGACAGTCCGACTTTTCTCGATACTCCCGCGTCAGCGCCAAATGGCAGCTCCTCTACATCCCCATGCTCCCCATCGTCTTCACCTTCATCTCGTTCATCGGCATCGCCGCCTCCTCGGCCGGCCAGGCGCGCTACGGCGGCACTATCCCCTGGGACCCAATCGTGCTGATCAGCCACTGGACCAGTCGCGCCTGCCGCTTTTTTGCGGCTTTCTCCTTCGTCCTCGCCGCCCTTGGTGTCAACATCTCCGCCAACTCGATCTCCGCCGCCAACGACCTGACCGCGCTCGCACCGCAGTATATCAACCTGCGCCGCGGGCAGCTCCTCTGCGGGCTCCTGTCGTGGTGTCTCGTCCCCTGGAAGATCCTCGCGTCCGCGGGCAGTTTCCTGAACTTCATGTCCGCGTACGCCATCTTCCTCGGCCCCATCGGCGCAATTATGCTCTGGGACTTTTGGCTTATCAAGCGGTGTAAGTACGACACGCTGGCGCTGTATCAGCCGTCGAACCCCACGTATCGGTATTCCGCGTGGGGGACGAACTGGCGTGCCCTCGTCGCGTTCGTGGTTGGCGTAGCGCCGAGTCTACCGGGTTTGGCCGCATCGGTTGACAGTAGCGTTGATGTTGGGGTTGGTATCCATCCGTACCAGTTTGGGTGGCTGCTAGGGTTTGCGGGGACGAGTATTGTCTATGTGCCTCTGTCGCTTTGGTTCCCGGCAAGGGAGAGCTTGATTGAGCGGGCGGTGCTGCCGGATGAGATTTACGATAGGGGAACGGTGGACGGGATTGACGCGGGCTCGGAGGAGGTTTTGGGTGAGGGCGATGGAGGTCAAGAAGAGAAGATGCTCGGTGTGAAGGGCGGGATAGTTGAGAAACGATCTGATAGTTCATTCGTTGTCTAGAGGCCTGATATAACATGTTTCTCCCTGATCCTGATCTGAGTGAGTAGGTCACCGCAGGAGTAGTATCTTATATCGTATCCGCCTGCCCGCGTGCCCTTGACCTGGGACACGTAGTCCAGTCTGATAGTCATTCCCATTTATGACTGCTGGCCATCGGGTTGAAAGTGATCATAGAAGCAGATTGTAGCGTCGGATGATCAGATCAGATCGTTCGGTGTCAAGAGCTGCTTGATCGTAAGATGCCACAGAGTATTCTGAAGCTGGTTCACGCCCCCGGCCCATACGCAATCGCCTCCTTCAGCACCTTGCTCACCCCCGCCGAAGCCCGTCCCACCTCCCCGCCCTCACTGCGCGCACCCTCCAAACCGCGCTGCACGGCCCCCAGAAACCGATTTGCAAACACGCGGTACCGATCCTCGCGCGTCTCGTACATCTCCCCCTCCTCATCCCGCGGCTGCCCGAATAGATTCAGATGTATGAATGGTGTTGTCGCCTGCGGGATCATATGCTGCGAAGCATGACATAGCGGGAAGTCCCAACCCCCCACCGCACCATCCCCATCCCCATCCTCATCAACCTGCCCCAAAGAGTTCGAGTCGGCACCAATCCCCGCCTGCAGGAACACCGCCAGCGCAGCTAACACCTTAACCATCGGCTGCCCCTTACTCCCCGCCTTCCCGAAACTAGCCCGATTACCGGACCACTTGGACGACTCCTCCGTGTGCCAACCAAGCACCGACAGGAAGCAATTCAGCGTCTTGATCCAGCCGCCCGCGCACGAGACGACCTCGCTGCCCGCGACCTCAACCAGCCACGCTAGCGCCTCGACTGCGCTGATGCGGATGTCGGCTGCGAGGTGGGTCATGCCTGCGCGGATGTAGGGCAGGAGCTGGGGGACGTGGTCCTGGATGTCGTGTGGTGGAAGCGCGCGCAGGAGCTTGAGCAGCTGGGTGCGGACGGAGGTGCTTGCGTCTAGGAGCAGGGGGAGGAGGGTGGGGAGGAGGACGCTTACGGGCTGGGGGAGGGGGGAGGACACTGGCCTTGAAGTGAAGGAAGTGGTCAGGTGGGCGAGCGAGTCGCGGCGCTGGGTGTCGGATTTGGAGGAGAGGAGGGAGACGTGGTGGGTGAATTGGGCGTCTGAGGTTGGGGCGGTGATGGTTAGGGATTGTTGGTTGAGCGTGATTGCTTTGTCACGTTAGCATGCACTTCATCTTCATCCCCATGTGCAGTGCAGGTGCAGGCTGGGCTGCGTACTTTTCGCTCGGAAACTTGTGTCCGTGAAGTTTTCAGGCTTTGCCTTGGTTTTGCCGACTCTCAGTTTTGTTTTCTGGGCGCGGTTAGTATCTGGTGCGGCATGCAGATCTGATGGCGCACTCACCTGGAAATCCTTCTGCTTTTCCTTCTTCTTTTTTGTGCTGGAGCCCATGATGCAAATCCGAAATATAGACTTTGCTCTTGAAGATATGGATCTTTGATGGCAAAGGCCGAGCTACACGATTTGACTCTCTGTTTGAACCCCGCACAAGGTCTCGATTTCGGGATTACTATGCGATGAGTGTCCCTTTGTGAGTGTACAAAATACTGAGTCTTATTTCAGAGAATAATTATGATGATGGGGACTCAAAGCCAATGAAATGGACATCTTCATCCCAATCTGATTTTTTGACGAAGAGTCACGTGGAATCACGTGATTATAGCCTGAGGCAGCATTCACATCACGAAAAGGCAGACAGAATAATGGACATTAAATGCCTGCGGTAAAATCCATACTGTCCTGAATATCTCAAGAATACTGAGGCAATGGCTCGACAATTTGTATGGCGTAAATTGGCTACCAGCCGAGCACTGAAGTAGTACTTGCTTGCGGTGATGCGCAGGCACTCTTTCCCCTGAATAGCGATGTTGACCTGTCATTTCTCTCCAATCAGAGGCTGGACCTTGCAGCGGTTGCTTGCTTGTTTTCTCTGTAATCTCCCAATCATATCCGCCGTCATAACCTCATGCTTCGCGCGTTGGAGATGTGGATCCAACAATAGAGGATGCGAGGGAGTACTGATGATCATCATATATCTTTATCGTCAAGGCTTTAGCCAGTATTTTTACTCTTAAGGCTATAACAATACTCTATCCTTCACAGCATGCCTAATTCTATTCTTACTGCATGACCTAGTTGTGATCAGTATGCTCTTTGCACACTAGCACGAAGCAAGATGGTCTTCAATGGGCTCCTCCGCTTCCGGATCATCCGCTCCAAACAGATCACCAAGAGCGGAGGACACGATCAATCGCAACCCGTCAAAGAACGAACTCTTCTCACCATCAAGCAGCTTCCACCATGGTACGACGCCAATCCCTTCATCCTCTCAGGATACCGTCCCGAGAGCCGATCCTACTACCGCTGCCTCGCCAGTTGGCTCTACTGCCACAATGAAACGGGAAACATCTACTCGCATCTGATCCCAGGCATCCTGTTGCTTTTGTCGCAGGGCATCCTGTACGAGCACATCCGCACAAGGCATGACAACCTCTCCAACGTCGACTGGTCAATCGTCTCGCTGCAGCTTCTCACGGCCTCAATCTGTCTCCTGACGTCGACGACGTACCACACCCTGCTGAACCACTCCGCCGCCGTCGCGCATCGCTGGCTCCAGCTCGACTATATCGGCATCATCGCGCTCATTCTGGGCGATTTTATCAGCGGACTGCATTTCGGGTTCTATTGT
Organism: Scortechinia acanthostroma; assembly: GCA_011319215.2. Taxonomy (NCBI): domain Eukaryota; kingdom Fungi; phylum Ascomycota; class Sordariomycetes; order Coronophorales; family Scortechiniaceae; genus Scortechinia; species Scortechinia acanthostroma. The sequence goes on from JAABUG020113637.1 coordinate 17,850, forward strand.
AACCCCGGCCTGAAATACTTTTACTGGTCGCTTGTCAGTCCTGGTCCTTTTGTGCTCACAGCCGTGGACTCAATGCTAATATGATGCAGATCCTAGCCTTCAGCTCCGCAACCGCAGTGGCCCTCCTCAGTCCGCAGTTCAGAGGGCCCGAGTGGCGCTCCTTCCGCCTGGCCAGCTTCATCTGCACCGGCCTCTCGGCCTTCGCGCCAATCGGCCATGCCTGCGTGCTCTGGGGCGTGCCGTATCTCTGGAAGATAGGCGTGCAGTATTACCTGCTGGAAGGGCTGTTTCTGATCATCGGTTGCTACTTTTGGGAGGTGGGTTTGAGTCCTCTGCGGCTTGTTTGTGTTAGAAGGGGTGCTGACGAGTGCAGAGGAGAGTTCCGGAGTGCTTGTACCCCGGGTCATTCGATCTCTGGGGCCATTCGCATACGATATGGCATGTTTTTGTTACCTTGTCTATTGGGGCTCATGTCGCGGGACTGCTGCATGGTCTCGAGTACAGCTATAGTCAGGCACAGTGCCGGTGATCCTAGATCCCTCTTAAACAAGAATGACATTCGTCCTCCGTACTTCTATCAAAATCCCATATCCGCGTCCAGACAACCGTACTCAACCATCTCAACTAGTCCCTACGCCATTAGCCTCGACCTCACTCTCACCCCAACTCCAAAAGGAAGGAAAGAAAATACATACCCCTCGACCCACCCCCCAACGCCTTCGCAACAGCCTCCTGCGCAGCCTGCAACATCCCCTTCCCCTCCTCCTCCTTCTCCCGGTCCCTCCGTCCCCCCCTCTCCCTCTCCCTCTCCCGATCCCCTTCAACAGAAGCCTCCCACTCCCCAGCCCGCATCCCCGTCGGCGTATCCGACAGCAGCCTCGTCGTGGACTTGTTATCGCCTACTGCCGTTAGCATTCAACTATCCCCAGTCATCAAACCCAACCACCGGGGCTTGGGGTTGGGGTTGAGGGTGAGGCAAACCCGGCTGCATCGCCTCAGCGATTTTCTCGGCGACACTACTGGCCGATTCCCTGGTATGGTCGGCGTAGGATTGGGATGGGTTGTGTAGGGTGGGTGTGATGGGGTCGGTGGCTTCTTCTATCGTATCCTTCGGTATTAGATCTGCGGAAGGGATACGGGGAGGACGGTACTGTACCCGCGTGGGAAGAGCCATTGTCGGCCTGGGATTATTATTGGGATCTGTCAATGGGCGTTTGTTTATGTTTACCGACTGGGGAGGACGTACTGCCATTCCGGTTTCGGACATTGTGAGACTCGTTTATGATATAGCTGAGATTGCTATGGATGGTCTGATGCTTGATAGCTTCAGCATTACACTATAAGGTACTGTTGACAGAGATATATATGCTCAACAAGTGATGTCATGGCCACGCAGCTGCAGTGACTTCATAGTCGGGCAAGCACTCCATGGAAAGACTAGAGGTGAACCAGAATCGCTTGTATATTGACCGGCATACTCTATCTAATTAAAAATAATCCCATGAACCAGAGGCATCAAACAAGAAAGACTAAAGACGGAAAAATCAAACAGACATGCGCACTTCTGCCCGGCCCCAAGTCTCGATGAACAGGCAAAGAAACCGAAACGAAACAGAAGACACAAGAAACAAAAGACTGGGGTCCGGACAGACGCGATTGTATCAAGCAAACTGAAATCATCAAATCAACAAATCAACATAAAAACGTAGACAACCTTGGTGTATCCAATCTCCCGGCCCTACACCCCCGACGAGAGCTGATCTGGCAGAGAAGAGTCGAAGGCGTGCCGCTACCGACACTTGGAGGATTCATTGATTAAGATGTATCGGGCCCGCCCACAGATGCCACATCGACCATTAGGATACCAGCCATGACTGTGCCTGACGAACCATTGCTGCGCCCATTGCATTCGCCAGACTTCCCCTCCTGCTGTTCGTAAGATAGTCACAAATCTTTGAATCGTAATGCAGTTGGCTGCAGGACGCGTCAACCCCCAAACACCTTGTTCCTCTAGCGCAACTCCCCCATCCTGTTGATCTCAGACTGAGCGTAATTCATCACGTCTAATAAGTCATGGCGTAAAGGAAAATGGTCGAAAAAAAAACCGTCTGAACGGGTAAAAACGAACAGGAAGTTAATAGTGACGAAGTTTGAAAGTGCTGTAGCGGAAAGCGCTACAAACTCATGGTCAACCACTCCCATTCTTGGCTTGCACCCTGACCACCAGCAATGCTATGATTGGCCGGGTTCACCGCTGCCGGAGGCATGGCAGGTGCTAATGGAACCACCTTGGACCGGCCGCCAGAAGTGCTGGGCTTGTTGCTATCGTCAGCCCCCTCCGTCTCACTGGCTCTCTCCAAACGCCGGTGACGCTTGGGAGCCACCTGAACTGTGCTACGGCTTTGAGCAGCGCTCGTAGGAGCAGCCTTGGGTGGTGCTGCGGCGATGGGGACCACACCAGATTTGCCCATCGCAGCTGCCGTCCTGCCAGCGGCCGATGGCGTGCCTGCAGCCATGGCTGGTGGAGATTCGGATGTGATGCCACTCTGTGCGCGGCTCGAAGTAGGTGTCGTGATGGAGGCGTGCGCAACGGAGTTCTTGCGGGAGGGCTTCTTGGACGAACGAGAGACGCCCACGGCAAGACTGTTGGCGCTACTGCGGTTTCGCTTCTTGATGACGTCTGTCTTCAGCGACAACGGACGGACCACTCCATGCAGTTTGAGGAACAGACCGCAGGCATTACAGAGGGGCTGCCCCTCGGGATTACGGCGCCACAGTGGGGTGGTCTGAGTGAAGCAGTTGGTACAGGTGGTTGGCCCACTACTCTGCTCGCCATTCTTGGAGCCACCAGGGCTCGCCGGCCGGGATGGAACAGCACTGCTGAGTCCCGATTCCGGAGGGGTGTTTGGCGATGTGTGAGAAGTATTATTCATGCTCTGGCGCAGCAGCTGGTTGGTGTTAGGGGTCGATGTGGTACGAGCAATCTTCTGACGACGAGGGTCCTGCTCGCGGTTGCGCACTTCACTGACCGAGGCAGCGGATCCGTGCGTGCGGCCAAGACTACCGCCTTGGTTCCACTCACTGGGAGTGTCCATCATGTCTGTCGAGCCGATGGTGACATGTTTCCGGTGTTGCGCACTGAATCCAGACAGCGAGTGGAATGATCCAGGAAACTGACCGTCCCACTGCAAGCCGTTCATGTCGCCAGCATTGTCGTCACCAAAGTCTGCGGGCATAGCGAGGCCAGCGCGCTCGGAGTAGTTGTTGCCGTCCTCATCTTCGTTGTCAGAATCCCCGCCGAACGAGAATATGCCGGCATGGGAGTTGGACGTAGGGAAATCGCTTGGGTTTAACACCTGAGTCGGGTCGACATGCTGCGACTGTGGGATGGCATAGCTAGGGGAATGAACAGCGGATGAGGAGTTGCTGGCGTGGGTCATCCCGTGCTGCTGCTCGCTACTGGTATTGTTGTTAAACATATACCGCGGCTGCAGCGAAGCGGACAGGTTCGAACGCTGAGTAACGTAGTTGGGTACACGCCGCTGAGTCCGAGCGTCAATGGAAGGCATATCAAAATACATGGAGTGATCATCGTATGTGGGTTGAGGAGTTGATACGCTGGACTGGTATCCTGACGCAGGAGGAGAAAAGAATTCAGTCGAATTAAGCGACGAGGCAATGGGAGTCTGCGCATATACGTTCCCAAACGGAATGGTCGACGTCATGGGAGAGTCGCTGGGGGAGAAAGTAAAGTGCGCCTGGTAAGGGCCGGCCGACGAAAGAATGGGATCGTCGCCCAAGTTGAAAGTCTCCAATCCAAATGGCACGCCAGGGGAAGTGAGGTTGTGGTGGTGGTGATTTTGGGTGTTATGGTGGAGAGCAAATCCAGACGCAGCATCAAGGGTGTAATCAGGAACGCCGGACAAATGGGGATCCTGAGCTAGCATGGTGTTCGACACGGGCGGCACCTGCGGAGAGGACTCGGCTGGTCGCTTGCGAGTCGGAATCTGGAGATTGAAGAATTGACGCTCGTCGATGCTGGTCTTGCGCACGCGACGGGGAACATAGCCAAACTCGTTGTTTCTACGCTGGTCTTGAGGTGGGTGAGGGAAGGAGGCAGGCACGGGAGTGGATTCGGCCGAGTGGTCCTTGCGAGACTTGATGGGGATCGCCATGGATGAGGTCGCCCCTTTATCTGTCGGGGGTGACCGAGGGTGATCGGCGGGGGACTCGAGAGGAACGATGAAGTCGTCGATGTTCATGGGATCGGAGGTAAGATCGGTGGACGTCGATGGCCGTGCAGAGGGAAGGCGGTCGGACTGACGTAGTTGGGCAATGCCGCTCGGCCCCGAGCTGCCACTGTTCTTCATTGGAGGGCTGTATCGTAGGAAAATAAGATGAGTTCACAAACTTCAAAAGAATGCGATTGTCCAAGCGACATCATCAGAACGTACCGATTCTGCTGGAGCCTTTCGCGTTCCTTGCGTTTCAAACTCATAGCCATCATGCGCCACGTGAGATTTTCCATGCGCTCCTGGTTGGGCAATTGAGCTTTTGTCCTAGAATAGAGCTTCCATATCTGCGTAGCCAGTGGATCCTTCCGTTGCATCTCATCTGGGCTTTCGACCCCGTGTCGAGGAGCAGCGTTCCTCCACTCGGGAAAGAGAGAGTCCCGGAGTAAACCGTCCTGGACATGAGCGGAGTCGGGCGGACTGATGGGAGAACCAAGAGAGAAATCGTCGGACAGCTGGGATGAGTGATGGATATGGGAAGAGGAGGATCGGTCAGCGTCGGCTATGTCGTAACCAGAGAAGGCGGAGGCAGCGGAAGGAGTCGGTCGCGCTGCTCCAGGCGCGCCTCCATGGCTCATCCCCGACATTATCCCGGCGTGGCAGGGTCTAAGTGTACCCCGTCCTCTCCTTATTGGAAGTAAGAACGCAACCGAAGAAAGATAGACAGAAGAAGATAGAAGAATGGATAAAGAGAGCACCAGAGATAAGGGGAGCTGCAGATTCCAAGGAAGCAATAGGAGGAGGTCAGAGCGATTGCAGCGATCGCAGGGAGGGGGAAGGAAATAATTGTGCGTGCGGTCGATTGGAGGAAGCACGAGGAATTCCGCTCTACCCGCCGTAAACGACGAGACCCGATACCCTGGTCACTGGTCAGAGGTATTAATTTGTTGATCGGCTGCTAGATATTCTGGGTGCAGAAAGCCGATTAGTGCTTTATTTGGCTTGGTACAGGAGTACCAGGCTAGGGTCCGGTCGACGACGACGACGACGCAGTAAGGTGGTTGTTCGGTAGAACGAGCAGCGGCGGGGCTTGGGTGAAGATGTATGGGCGGAACTAGTCAAAGGCAGTAATATGAGTAAGAAGAGCTACGCCATTTGGAATGAAGGTTCAAGAAGTCCCGAAGTCCGGAGGATACATGGGTTTGAAAAAGGAAAAAGCAAAAAGAAAAGAAATACAATAGCAAGAAAAATGTCAGTGCTCATGCTTACCTTGATCAAATGCAAGTACTTTTGCCTCTTTCTCTGTCCGATTGGTTTATGTGGAACAAATAATTTGTTCCCTTGTGATTCTTGCTTGTAATAGCCTAAGGGCAGGAGGCTAGACCGTTCAGACACACATGGCCAGGGCAGAGATTGAGATACGGATAAAGATGGGGGAGGGGAAGCTGGATCCAAGCACAAAGCACGACACAAAGAAAAAAAGAAAAAGCAAAGAATGAGTCAAAAAGAAGAGGATGGGTAGAACCCCGGAAAGCCAGTCCAAGCGTAGGAGGAGTGGGAGGAGGGGAGATACTCCGTACAGCGGTGTCAAGGGAAGGATTCACTGATGAATCAAAGAAAAGGATAAATAATAGGAAGAGAAGGGGAAGAAGGTTGGATGGTGGACGGAAGAGGAGGGGAACGATGCAGATGGATGACGAGGGTGGAGGAACTGGAGGAACTTACAGCAGTCTTGGGCGCTCTCTCCAGATCTAAGATTTCATTTCCCTACTTTCCGCCGTAAGAAAGAAGAATTCAAATGGGAATTCAACCCCGGGCGGTGCAGAAGCATAATACCTCTTTTATTATGCAGTTAGTAATTCGCGCTTCTTACATGAATCATATCATGTTGCTAAGAACTAGACTCTAACAGCGCAGGACTATTTACAGCATGCATATCCATCCCCATGCGCTTCAAGTGGGTTTAGCGATGGAAAGGTAATTCCATGAATCTGTCGCTCCGTACTCTGTAGTCCGTAACCTTGAATCTCCCCGTCTCCAGCATGATTTCCTGCTACATCCCTCTATTCCTTGTTTCTGTCTCTGATTGCCTTCAATCTCCTTGTCACTGTAGAAACTATCCATATCTGACTTTCTACTTATTCCTGTTTGCCAGTTCAAATAGCGACATCCATGATCGTCTTCACATGATGAACCGCAGGCTTACGCTGGTATTACCAGTACCAGTAAATCCGAGTCTAAGACGGAGTTTAGCTGTTTTTTAACTTTGGCCAAGGATCTTCTGAAGAAGGCCCTCGACTTTCCACAACCCAGTCAATAATGAGATCTTGATATGCCTTGACATATCCACATAGTACCTTAAGAATCTCTCCGAAGCATTCACCTTATACTGTACTGCATCTACTTGGGATTTATAAGACGAATGTCTCTAACAAAGTGAATTGAATCAATGCAGTGAATCAAGTAGAGAGCATCTCCTAAAATGGAAATAATCCGTTCCAGTGAACTGCAACGGTTAAAAGGTAATAATATCTAACCTCTTCGCCCTCCCAACTGACCCAATCACCGTCCTCACCCACTCTTTTCTCCCCGCCACCACGGATCTAATCATCTAACATGCTTCCGATGGCTGATTTCTACCACAGCGCTGAAAGCAATCTGATTCGGCTTGGAAAATCGCTCTTGGACCCCTGTGCGTTGCCGAAGTACCTTACTCCAGCTTGCAATTGTTTGCACCTAATAAAGCCGAATCGCGGATACAAGCTCTCCACTAGTCCAAATTTGCTACTGCGAGTCGTGCTACTGCGAGTCGTGCTACTGCGAGTCGTGCTACTGCGAGTCGTGCTACTGCGAGTCGCGAGTCAAGGTTCTAGACTAGGTCATTGCGGGCGGCATTTCGTCCGGCTCTAGATTCTGTCTTCCGCCAATGAAATTCTGCCCAAACACTGACAAGGTCCGAGTATCGATGCCAGTATTTGATTCAGTTGTAGGGTTAGAACAGCCGATCCCTTTGGTTCTGGCCCCAATGATCCATGCTTGGTTCGCTGAGTATCAAGTACAGGTCCGCAAGACTCGGCCTTCATGTCATTGTGAAGTCGTCGTTGTTGGACGATCCAACATACGGAGTACTATCAGCCATACTCCGTGTACATGAGGAAGAATGGATGTGTTCGGCCGAAAATGGAGCATCAGAGACCGGCAGACTATGGCACTATGCAGACAATGGCAGAATGCGATATATTGTTAGCATACAGCAAAACGTCAAGCTTTCACGCTATCAAGCTATCAAGCTATCAAGAGACAATCGGAAACAGTAGCCTAAGCGTAGGCCCAGTACTCCGTAGTCAATGCGCCTCTGCAGTCTGCACGCGAGGAGACGCCATCCGGGCTTACTTAGCTCCTTAAAGACCCATTCGGGCCGAGTTTAGGCCTCGTTGGGTACCGTGTCCTATCTCAGGGCCGGAAAAACCGCAAGCGAGAACCACAAATGGTAGACTACATGAGGGGGTTGCTCCGCTCATCGGTCAGGAACACTTACACCGTCGACTCGTCGAGCCAAAGATTCTCTTTGCTCCGCATATAGTAGTTTCATCGGCGGGGCGGGACTCGAGGTCGAACAGTCGGGCATCCCGTCTGGACCGGACACGTCCCGAAAGCTAGTCTAATATCACTAATACTGGATATGCACCACTTATAAGGGCTGAGACCGGAACAAATCGTGGCTCGGATCTCGAGAGTCAGTGACCTTAGAGGCTCAAACAGGGCCATTTCCCACATGGCTAGGCTCCTTGCCGTTCTCGCCCGCGTCTCCGCTAACAGTAATCAGTATGGTGTACAAAGTACGTATGGAAAATCCCGGGATTGCTTTCATTGACGAAATGCGCTAAGAGAAAGGTTATTGGAGAATAGTACTCCGGTCTCTTGCGACTAGACGAAGAAAGCAGTAGTAGTCGTAGAGGATCTAGAGGCGCATTGGGAGTCGGACCTCACCGGGATTATCTAAATTCCTATTTTACCCGAGGCTCGGTATAAACCCGTAATGAAGCTGCGTATGGTAAGACTCGTCACCGGATTTCAAAGAAAGGCACGGATGGATCCAACTAGAGCATCTACAGTCGTGCCTTCTTGCCAGAGTGAGTACCAGCAGTTGAAGCCACAACCCACTGTTGATTCAGATTTCAGATTGATACTGATCCCCATCGTTGAACCGATTCTCGTATTGCGGGGCGTCGGCCACTTCTCCATTTCGGGTTCAATGGCTACACATCGTCCTTAACGAATATGATCGGTGCTTGGTTCGTTCATCTTTCTGAAACGCGATGCAATGTACCTCAGCGAAAGTATGGATCGGGGAGGATGATCGCGTGGATGCGACCACTCGGGGAGGCAGTGGAGTGACGGTGCATGATTTCAACCTCAGCAATGGTCCACTCCGGTCGCTCGATCAGTAAAGCATTGATCGGTAGCTCTTACAGAGACCACCGGCAAAACGATTGAAAGCACGGTGCAAATGCCGCCCGAACCTTGTCATAGCGCTGGGAAAGAAGCTGTCAAACTGGGACGCTTGCCAGGACTGCGTATGCATCGCGCGTATCGATAAGCCGATTCTAGTTGAGCTGATTCGATTTGGAGGCAATAACAGACTCGTTAGTCATCCTAATACTGGCCAGTTCAATGTTAACACGCAGACATGGCAATATGTCGTCTTGCAGTTGCGGGTACGATATCCTAGGACTTCTCGGCCCCACGCGATGGGGACAACGAGGGACTCCACCAGCGCTAGTGGCTGATAAAGATAGAGATACGGAGCATCCCGCGCCGGACTGAGATAAGCCAAGATAATGCTGATAAGACCAGATCAAAGTAATCAGCCTTGGTCATTCCGTGACCAATTGGGCCATCATCATCAGACACCAGCAATTTTGACGAATCGCAGTCAACGCAATTACTATGTCGGTTTCTTGATTCTGGCTGTCAGCCTGCCTTAGGACATAGAGCAAAAGACACCGGATACTTGCACCACCTTTTAAAGAATGGTAACTGGCGTTGCTCATCAATCGTGGCAAAAGACGCGCACGACTTACTGGCCAAAAGGACAGCCAAATGAGAGTGGGTTCGTGGCGCATGAGCATCCACTGAGCGACAGTCCTCGACACTAGTCACTAAATGAGGATTGAGAAGCCGGCAGTGAACGGTGATCCCAAAGCAGTTGCCGACCAGATAGCCGGAAGATCGTACGAGGATTCCTGATTGTGGCAATAGCAGATTCAGCAGTGTAGGCAGTGATGGCCATACAAGACACTGTGACCGGCAAGCATAAACGACGATCGACTCCACATCATGCAATATCAAACGATATTACGGGGCTTGTGCCTGTACTTTGGAGGACAAGCAGCACGGAGCACATGAGGTAAGACAACTGACGTACGCAATGGCACTACCTAACAGCCCGGCCCGTCGGAATGTGTAGTCAAGGCGGAGGCAAACATATTGATGCACTCCGCACCATGACTATTCAGTATCAGCCACTCCGTTGTAGAAAGGATCAGACCGGAGTCAAAAAGGTTGAGCCTCCGCATGATCCAATGAGCGAGATCAGATGCACAATTACCCATCTGGTCAGTACTTTTGCTCTCATAATTTTCTCGGAGGTCTGCCGATGAGATGCGAAATCTGAAGCTCCAAGCCGTCCCCCGCACTTCGTGTGGAGCAGCAGTGAGGGCAAGCGACCGGTCATGGTTGTCCGCTGGGGATTTCTGGCGGCTGCGGCGGGAAAGCAGGAAATATTACCGGACCCTTTCCGCCCCTGCTTCTGTCTGCATCTGATATATCAATAGTACGAAACTCTGGGAGTCACCTTATTGCTCGAGGACAGTCATGAATTTCTGGTGCTGAGGAATAGTTGTTGTGAGTGGGCATAGGGATATACACATCTGTGGCCGCTATTGCTGGATTCGTGGCGGGCTGCCAAGGAGGACTAGGAGGGGGCTTTTTGAGGCGTAGATGTTCCAGAAGAAGGACAAGGAGAAGGAAATACTGCCAGTGGTATGTAGAAATGGCCATGTAGTTGACATCCTGACCTGTTGCCAGATCAGAGGGGCGTTGCTGGAAGCCTGAATCCTAAGGCTCTCCAGCGCACATGATGAGGAGGAGCAGGAAAGAGCAACAGGACACGAGTCGACGGCTCCTATATAAGATTATCGGCTCGCAGACTGAGACACGCGCAAAGTAATCTGAAGGTTATCATACCTCCACACCAGCATGATAAGGCCTCAGGAAAAGTGATAACCGTTCAGTGTCAACCACGCAGAAGAACAGAACCGGTCATCTCAGCCCAATAGGATTCGGGTCTGCTTTGTATGATCGCCCTTTGGGTCCGAGGAAAAGAAAACCAAGCCCGATCATTGCATCTTAGACCAGGGTGTTGGAGATAAGACTGTGATTCGCACCCGACACGTCACGTTAGAATTGAGACCTGTCCCGATACCTGCCATCCACAGGAGCAATAAGAGTGCGCCGCTGGCAGTTCAGCGTCCTCAATGGTTATGAGATGATGTCTTTATCAGGACAACGCCACGGGGTAACATCAACTTGGACTGAGGCGTTATTTCCTTCTCCAGATCTTCTCCACACAGACCCCAGGTGCTATGCTTCATTTCAATCTCCATGCGGTGGACTCGATATATCCTGAATACTCTGTTCCATTATCTGAAGTCTTGATCAACAGACACGTTATCAATTGCACGCCCGAAACTGCCTCTATGAGACATTAATGGTTATCATATCTCTCTTGCCTCGTCCGACTGAGCTCGCGGAACCCTAGCACAATTTACGGAGTACGATCCCTGCTCCTACGAGATCCTCCGATAAGGAGCATGCTCTATTCTGGCATCTCATTACGGAGTACACCAGACTGATTTGGCTTTCAACCAACAGCCAGTATCTTGGCGTGACCGCGTCTATGACGATGATCAACTCTAGATGCTAATGCTCTTCTAGAACATCTAACGATCTCTACGTCTCTACATACAACGCAAAACACCAGTGCTGAGGACTCCGTACGGGGGATTCAACGGTCAGGCACCTGAAACACATGGCTTTCTGCACACGACTCCGTAGAGGCGTAGACTAGACCTTGCAGGGGTGATGGTGATCCTGCTGAGCTTTCTCCGCGGACATATCGATATCCTCCCCCGAGGCTCCCCGACTGTATTGTATTGGTCCATTTCATATAGTTCATACTGCAAGCCCTAATGTAATGATAATGTAACATTATCTAAGAGCAGATAACGGCGATAATGCTATTGATAGATCTCAGTCCTTGCAGTAGTATATGTGTCTACTGACTGGCGTCTACATATGAGTAGTTATATATCTATGCTCCTCTGACTTGTTCCACCTGTCAATGAACATCTGTGAGCTTCGATTTAAATGACTTGACTTGACCTAGCCGTTCAATGTTGTCCAGTCTCACACTTGTCTGAGCCTATGCTGGATAATATATCATCCTTGTGGCTTACGTGCCTCGTATATTGCGACCAAATCCGGACATTGCGCGTATAGGTCAATGCTATTATGTTCAGCATTCGTACGGAACAGGAACGACTTTGAAGTGTCTGATCGACTATATATCCAGTCTTGACACCTATCTGACTCCCCTTGCCGGTAGCTAGCTGCTGGACTAGATCATTGTAGCAGGATTCGTCACCCTTCATTTATTTAGCTTCTAATCTAGCAATGTATGCAATGCAGGCAGCTTGGTATCATATGACATGGCAATTCGAATTCAAAATCTCGGGCGGAAAGGGTAAGGAGGTCTATACAGTTAAATCAAACATGAGTAGATGGTAGTCAAGGTCATGGTACAGGGATATTATGATGATGATGCTGAAGAGGCATATCCGAGGGAAGATCGACATGGCCGTGAACAGAAGCAAGACAGAAGGGCTCGGTTGAGCCGACCTCGTTGACAGTAGCACTCGAGCAAACTGGTACCTCGTGTCAAGAGATGAAAAAGATGAAAAAGATGAAAAAGATGAGAGAGATGAAAATGTTAAGTGAAAAGGTAGATCATGAACGAAGGCTGAATGCGAGCTGAGACGTCGACAAGTCTAAATGATATCGAGGTATCGCATGGAAGAAACGAATGATCATAAGATGCCGTCAAAAGACCCTTTTGCGCCCGCTAATGACCAGTGTGCAAGGTGAAAGTCCATCACGAGAAATTCGTATAAATGGAGAAGTGAAATAAACGAATGCATGCGTGCCACTGGGTATTATTCTAAAACAAAATCCTTTCTTGTCGAATATCGTTCTCCTGGGTCGGTTGAGAGCAGCTCAAGAAGATGGCGGCGGGCCCTGGCCGGGATGACCCATAGGTCCCGGGGGGCTTCCAAATGCCGCCTGTTGCGTCGGGTCTGTCGTATACATAGTGTACGGCACTACATTCATCGGCAGACCGTTGATATCCTGCCATCCGGGGTAAGCCATAGGCGCTGGCTGCCCGCGGTATGACATCGACATGGTTGTCGCTTGTAACTCGGTAGGTGGGTGATTTTGAGGATTGACGGGCGTCCCCGGGTATGACATCGACACGGTTGTCGCTTGTAACTCTGCAGGCGAGGGACTTTGAGGATTGACAGGTGTCCCCGGGTATCCCTGAGCGGGACTTGTCATTCTGCGTTGGAGACTCGGATGCATTTGCTGGCTGAATTGGCTCGGATTCGGATACGAAGACATCTCCGGTTGTGCCGGAAAGGTCATTGAGCGTGTCGGTTGGGGAGCCATCCAACCTGAGCCGTCCGGTTGCATGGCATACGGCTGCATGGGACTGATCGGCTGCGACAGGGACGGGACCATTGGCGTTGCTGCGGCTGCGGTATTGGGAGGCATAGGCACCATATTGCCGGGTCCCGGACTCCATGCGTTAGGCGGCATGTTCATC